>JAIPMN010107133.1:0-10095 GCA_020650975.1 Apostichopus californicus | reverse complement strand
TTTTAGTAACTGTATCACAAACCTAACACAGTACCATATTCCAAGATGGACCTATCAGTTATTCATAACTATTGCTAATTTGCTTGACAAACCTGAAAGAAATCCATTGAAAAAAATATGTTTCGCAATTGGTCGACAATTGCCAGCAAGTTTACTATTGAGACGTACCAATTGTCGGTCACAATAAAATTGCAAATGGCCAAACCTAAGGCAACCTCAGCTTAGATGAATATCAGTAAGAGCATTAACCAGTCATGATTCTAAGAGAAAAAATCATCCCAGATTCATTTTTTTATATTAGTATCCATCTCATAAAAAAGAGTATAAAGTGGTGAACTTTGCAAATTAAAGAAAAGACTGCTTTATGTCACCTTTTCAAAAGTTGTGCAAAACAGAGAGGATAGTGCAAAGGTAATCTACCAAACACATCCTTCCCCATTTTATTATGCTCAAGGGTTTTGATGTAATCTTCTGTGATTTATTGGTTTGGTTTTTTATTTTCCAGCATCCATGATGCAGTTGTTTGCCTCAGTCTTATCTGAGAATGCTCTCAGCAGCAGGACAGAGTTTATCTACTCCTTCCTCCAAGAGATTCTTACCTGCGGCGATGCGGTCTCCTCGACCGTCTTACAGTTTATGCCGGTCTCGATGGTGAGCTGCGTATTCTAATAGCAAACAAGATGGCTTCCAAAATCTATCAATAAAGCAGCTAAAAAATATATGATGCAGCCAGATGGTGTGCTCAATGAATTTAATCATTTCTATGGTTATTGGTAGATGTGGAACATTGGAGAAGAATGAGACTGTTGTCTTAATTGAGTCTCTGCTCACTTTGATGATAAATCAACTGATGTTTGATATATAAAAAAAATAATAACTGACAGTATCGCACTGCTGTAATGCCATTATTTGACAGAACCAGGAGCCCAAAATTAAACGGCAATAACCTTTCATAGTTTTAAAATTTTATCGCAACTACCAGAGTAGTACTCAAAGTAAGACCGTAATTGATTCAACCAAGACTTTTTGCAGCAAGATTTCTAAGTTCTAAGGCTAAATGAGCAAGTAATGAAAGAATTAGTTTTGATAATCAGGCGCGTAGCCAAGGGGGGGGGGCTGGCGACCGCCCCCCCCCGAGCAAATTTTTTTTGTATGTTTTTAAGATATCGCTAGTAATTTCAAAATAGAAAATGCTTAGATGCAACTTACAAGGCCTGGGAAGTGCCATTTCCAGCAATCTGGGAGACATTTTCGGCCAGGATTTTCTACGCTTCGCGCCAACTCATGCTGGTGCTACGCTTAGATAGTTTCCAGTGCCAAATCTACGGCTCTAATAGTTTGCCTACAGGTTCGCCCCTCCCTTTGGCAAATTCCTCGCTACGCGCCTGTTGATAATGCATTGTAGGGTTACTTGTGATATCAAATTACATGCAGAGAAAAGCAGGTGCAAAACTTCAAAACGTTCCATTTTCAACTTCAGTATTTGAACTGAACCTTTAATATTCAAGCTAGACGTACTACTTGTGTGGTGGAATTTTCATTCCAATGCTTAAGTACCATCAAAGAAATCTATTCACTGAAAAATCATGCAACTCAGAAAGCTGCTTTGATGTTTTAGTACCTGATAAACAAGGCATTACTAAAAGGCTTTTGTTTTTGCTTTTTCAAGCTATGGAGATGAAATTGGTTAAGGAAGGTTAACCTTTCCACATCTTGAATGCTAATGGAAGATAATAACTCTGAAACTTTACTCCAGTTATGATTAATGCTCTCAAATTATCATAAGGCAAGATAGAAAAATGCTTGAATCTTAGAATTCCCACCAATAAATTCTGCATAGTTTCTTTGTGTATATTTAAACCATTTTCTAAATTTAGATGATTCCTTCACTTTTCTTAGCTCAATGGTCTGAGTGTGAGTCTGAAATAGTTCAATATCTTTGAGTGATGCATCACGATGATGATGTTAAAAATTTGTCAGTTGCTACAAAAAGAGTACCTACAAAACACTGTGAAAATACGTAACCTGAAATAGGATTAAAAATGGTTATATGACAAATGTCTCTTTGCTTCTGGAGGAAACTAAATTAAAGCAGCATTTTGCGTCCTTTTCTATGATTTTTTAACCTCACTGACTCCACTATGCCATAACATCATACATAACTAGTTTATCTATTTAAATCTTACTTCAAATGGTGGCATAAAAGTCGAAAAATTTGCAACTTTCAACTTCGATTTTCTCCAAGTTATTTTCCGTTGGGATCCCAATAAACCTCGCCCATCATATGAATATTTAAACACTACGAATTCATTGACGAATACCGTAATACAACACCATGCTTGATTTGTGTACAGTCTATATGGCAGTTGTACCAGGGAGTTCCATAACAACTCCCTGGTTGTACCAACGCAAAGTCTTGAATCTATTTTTAGCTACGGCTCATAACTAAACCTGCATCTCTGATTGGTTGAATTCAAACTAGTGG
The DNA here is from genome assembly GCA_020650975.1 of Apostichopus californicus. Classification (NCBI taxonomy): domain Eukaryota; kingdom Metazoa; phylum Echinodermata; class Holothuroidea; order Aspidochirotida; family Stichopodidae; genus Apostichopus; species Apostichopus californicus. The sequence goes on along the minus strand of JAIPMN010107133.1, from coordinate 7,610 downwards.
GTTTGGGGGAACTGTATGCGATTAATTTTAAATGTGGAATTTGTCGTGGACACTTTTCTCATTATCTGCAAATATCCTTAATTACTCGCCAATTAACGTTGTTGGCAGGGAAAAACTTGGCTAATATCTTAGTTTGCTGTTTTGTGATTGATATATGTAAAAAACTCGATGGACATGTCAAAAAAGTAGAAAACGGTGACCAAACGCAAAATGCTGCTTTAAGGTGAATTCCTGAATACTTCAAGTTAATCAAACGAATCGGTAATGCTGCCCTCTATGACAGAAATATAAAAATATCTGCATAACACCATGGAATGCGACAATCTGCAATAGAATCTAAACGGCTACAAACCAGACAGGCTCAGAAATGTAAATGTGCTCCAGGGGGAATGTTGACACAAGACCAAGATTGAGTCGTAAATGCTAAAAGTTAAACAGAATCATTAATATTCCACTATATGCGTGATAGTCCAAAATTGGTCAAGTTTTCAAAGAAGTGAATAAATCACTCACATATCTGACTAAACCATACTAAATGTCTAGGACTCATTGGTTTGTTTAAAGATTTAGGAAAAACTACTTTTGGAAAAGTTTGGCAGGTTTTGTCTACTAAAATTTGTGGGTAGTGTATTTGATCATTATCGAAGTTATTTTCAATTGGTAATTTTAACACATCACTGAATTTTTTTTAATTATGATGAAATAGTTTAAAAGAAGATGGAATGAGTTATAATCAGTTTGTAGACAAGTTTTTATGTTAGATGTGGGCCAGTCATGGCTAACCTTTTATGTGATACATTTCATGTTTGTTATTTGTCTTTCAACATTGTCTCAAACAATGACCATTCCCCCTTCTTCTTTTTTACTGTAGGCTAACCATCTCTTCAGCACCATCAACAAGAACTTCATCCAAGACTTGGCATTAGCCATCGGACAGTTGGACAGCGTCGTGGCTCGAAGGCAGGCCGCGAGGGCACTTTGCATTATGGGAAGGTGATTTGGTATCCATGAAATAGACCAATCTTCATAAGCCTGTTTGACACCAGTAGCGTGGTAGTGATTGTACCAGTGGTAAACATACCTTTCACCTCTATAGGATGTGCAGCTAAAAATCCAAATCAGGATGGAGATATTTTATCAAATCAACTCAGAGTTTGCCCTGTAATAAAGGCTGATCTCTAGGCAGAGTTTTTGTGTTTATATGGTATAAGTCTCATAACAAAAAAAGACACTCTGATTGGAGGTGATGATGCTTTAAAGGTTTTCAGTTATGAAGAAATTCACCATTAAATCATGTTCAATTTCTTGAATCAATCAGTAAGTACCTAATTGTTAATGTTTATCCATTCCTTTTTAAGTTCTAATAATTCCATCAAAACATGTTCTTTCAGCTTCATATTTAAAAGCAAGGGAAGGCTACAAACATAGGTGCAACCATGTTTACTTCTGAAGGAGTTTTAGCCCCTCCCCCCTCAGAAAATATATCAGGAGACTCAAGGGACATTTGGAGACCTTGCATCATATCAGGGGGGGGGGGGGGTTGTGTCACCTGCCAATACATGGTGATATGTATGTTAAACCACTGCTCTTTGTGGATATGAGAAGATTCCTTTGTGAGTATTTAGGAATGGGCCTCAGCTGCCTGGCTTGGCTACTGGTACCTTATCATGTAATGTTATCTAATCATTACATATACCAATTGTGCGATTTCATGCATGTACAGCAATGTAAATAAATGGTTTTTCGTCTAAAACATGCATAGTCTATTTCGTTCTATATTTTCTATCTTGAAAATAACTTTGCAGAGTACAATTTGTACAGTTAATATTGGATATGCAGGCCCTCCTTCCCCCTTACCCTTCTTCTCCCACCCCACCCGCCCCCCCCCCCCCCACCACCGGCTGCCCGCGAAGTGAGTATAAGGATCGTATTTGTTTCAGGTGAAAGTCAAAGGTTACAGGAAGTAACCCTATACAGAGGCCAAATTCTTTCATTATTGTAAACACTGCGACGCAATTAAGGTTCATGGATGTCGTACCTCTTTGCAGGGGGTTGGAGCCTGGAGGCAAGTGCCCCCTCCCCACTTTTTGCCAAAATAGCAAATGTGCCCTACTGGCAAATAAAATGTGCCCCTTTGATGAAGAACTTTCATTTGGATATCTTAAGCCTTTGTTAATTTTAATATTTTATTTTAATTATTTATTTTTACTCTGTATATGCTATTTTTAAAATGGCATCCCATATCTTTTGTAGCATGGTTAACGATAAACAATCTCAATAAATAGTATTTATTAGCATACTAACACATATATATTTAAGTGATATGGCCGGCATGTATCGGTTTATAGCATAACGAGTGGTGGTTGTGGAATAAGAAAGTGCCCCTCTGATGTTGTGCCCCCCCCACCCCTCATTTTTTTAAGCTTCCTATAGCCCCATGCCTCGTTGAAAATATGGCAGAACAGTTTCCCGAAATGATCAGCCAGGTCGAACCAAAGATTCTGTATAGATTTTGTATATGACAGAAGTGTCAATGACGATGTTACTGCTAGCTAATTATATGCCAAATTAGGTTAGACCATAATGTCTGTAAACAACATAACTCATGCATAAGGAGAATGGTTTCAGGAACAGTATATTTAAAGTTATATGTCTAACGTTGTCTTAGAAATATAAAAAAAACACTATAACCTTTATGAGGGAGGTTGAAAATAGCATTCTTGAAGCTGAAATCATTCTCCTTCTTTGAAGGACAGCCAGGCCTGGTGGGTGAGGGGTGTGTTCGACTTCAAAACACTGCTCTCAAGTCAGAACGTGAAAGGCGGAAGACCCACAATGTGTATTTGGGTGTGTACGTAATAAGTACGTTATAGATATCCAACAATTCTACTATTATCTTATTATTACTAGCCATCATCATGCATTGTACTAAGTATTACAAGATGCGAAAAATTTAGTCCATCATCTCAAAGTTTCTTTGTCCGATCCACGGCGGCCGAACCGTCATTGCGCTCAGCTACCATGGCAGCTTCGTTTGCAGCTCTGCCAGTGTGAGTCTAGGTCGGTTGTTATAGATCATGAACAACCCACTCTCTACGTCGGATCAGCTACCAATATGCTATCCACCATAGTTTTATTTGCCCTTCACAGAGGGAACAAATATTTCTTCCCATCATGCATTGTACTCAACTATTAGACTGTATTAGATGATATCAGAAGATTTAGTCTCCAAGTCTCTCTCCTTGATAGATCCACGTCGATCCAACCTCTGCGCTCAGTTATCAGCTGCGTTGCAGCACTGCGAAAGTCTGGATCAGTTTTTATTGATCCCGAATAGCAACGTTCTTCTCGGACTATAGGATCCTATTAACTCTCCACGATAGTTGTATTTGTCTTTCGCAGCCTATAAAAAACAAAGATTACTTCCAGTCATGCAATTGTTTCAAAATATCAGAAGATTTAGTCAATTGTCTCAAAGTTTCTCTTCTTGATCGCGAACCAAGACTTGTAAAACTTTCTGCGATATTACGGAACGCTTCATTGAGGAGGTTGTGTCAAGATGAGTCGTTCTAGATCCTGAATAACTAATCGACTGTTTGGATCGGGATCCAATAAACGTTGCAACATAAATTTAGCTCCACAAGATATATTACGATGCCATCTTAGCGGACGGCTTTGAGTATTTCTGAAGAGACGCGAATGGTCGTTTTCCAAAGATCGTGTAATAATAGATGACACCCACAGACCAGACTGTAGACTTGACCAAGTCGCACGCTCCGTTTAGTCGCTCGGAAGGTATATGTTCCATAACAACGTGCCGCCAGCTGTAGTGATACATTTATCATTGACGACCTCCATGGCTAGTCCACAGTCGATGGCTTTAAGTTGATCTTGAGCACAAATCAACAAGTTACTGGGTTTCAAGTCTCCATGTACCCAGCCACATCGATGGATAGCTTCCACCATGGACATGAGTTGCTTGAGGAAGAAGAAGGCCATAGTTTCAGACAGCGGTGTTTGTCGTCTTAAATATGATGCGAAGGAAATGCAGCCGGTTGGTTTTTTCATCACTAGGCTGAACACGTCATCATTGCCTAAAGACATTTTACCGTAGCCGAGAAGATCCACCACACTGGTCACCGATATCAACACTAAAAGGGCTGCTGTCTCTAAAGGTATCCGCACAGTGTCATTGGGAAGAGTGGTCCATAAATTAATATCACTGCATTTGGTTAATTTGATAGCAACCTCCTGTAAAAGAACGAATACAGGAACATTAACAGTGTTACAGAAAGATATACCAGAAACATAACACGTCAAAAGTCTTAGGCTACATTTTTTTTACGAACTAAAACCATTATTAATTAAGCCACGCGATTGTTCTAGTTGTGAGGGTGTTTAAACGATATTGAGATCAGTACGACACATGAAAGTATCAGCCTAACAAATAACACCAACATCATATTAATAGCTCATTTTTTTAATAATTTATTCCCAGGACGCTGCAGAATAGTTAATGTACATCTCAAATAATGAAGAAATTAAAAACAAAAATGTTATCATCGTTAGTTTCAAAATTTAACAGGCTTGATTAAATTTTCAAAAGTACTTTTTAATTTCCTTTGGTGTTTCTGACCTTCCAAATTATTTTCAGCCATTGAAAGCAGTTAAAATGAGAAGAGAATCAAATTTCCAGTAAGGGGAAACTCATCTTAACAGGGTGGCAGTCAAATGCATACTGAGATTGAAGCACCACTGACCATGTTTGAATTTTCACACGTACCAGTGGGGTATCACTGATGACCATTTAAAAACACAACTTTTAAGTTTTACCTGATTTAGGTCACCTGTAGTATTGTTGAGTGGTTTGCCACTGTAGACCAAGCCAAAGCCGCCGTGTCCAAGCTGATCAAGAAGCTCGTAACCGGCTTGTCTCATTTCCGCCTGTGCCGTGGCCATGATGTCACATGGCAGCACTGTTATCTGTCGGCTGGAACCAGGATTGGAGCCATTACTTCTGCTGCTACCATTTCTGTGGCTGTTGCTGCCATTGTTGCGTGGAACGCCGCCGCGATCATAAGCACCACCGCTGTTACCAAAGCACCACCGCTGCAACCAGCAGCACCAACGTTGCCACCAGTGCCGGCGTTCGTTCCACTGTCATCTGTGACAGCCCTATATGACGTAGCTGGTGATTTTGACCAGAAGATGAGTTCCTCTTGTGACTCCTCTGTGAAGGCAAACATCAAATTTGTAATAAGTTAGAGACAAAAGGTCTCACCAAGACCTTGTGTGATGTTTTTTTTTATCAATAAAGTTACGTACCACGCTTAAATGCAGTGTACATCAGTTGCCTATACAGTCATCTCTCGTCTTAATCTTGCTACCGCTTTAGAAGTCGCTTGCTTCATTAGATCATTAAAAATTGACGTTTTCTTTGGAAAACCTTTTCATGCACTTTCTTTCATGAGCTTTTGTATATGGAACATAGTGGTAGATTTTAAGCTTTTCGACGTACATCTAAAATATTGAACTTAGTTGTGATATTACTCTGCGACGTGATAATGATGGGGAATAACGACATATTTGTCATTATAATAGGCTCACTGGCTCCCATTATGCATGTTACCGAATGTAACCAATATTTAAAAAACAAATCCAGGTCAAACAAGCCATTTGTTTAACTGCCGTGTTTGTAAGATTCCATTCATCAAATGCTTACTTATACCTAATATCCTCAAACAGAGATAATTACCATAACCAGGAGCTATGATATATGGATACTACAAATTCATTTCTATTAATCGACAAGAAATATAAAAAAGATTGAGACCTTTCTTTTATTAGCATCTGGTCCATTTTTGGCGGACCTTGCTCCTCTGCTATACGACTTGCTTCAGTTTGAGATTTTGATCTTCAATCTCCTGAAAGCTCCTGGGGTGAAAGATAAAATATTATCAAAATGAAGTTGTTTTCTTGAACTACACTTAATTGAATCATATAGAGTCGATTCAACAAGGAAATAAATTAAGCATGAATTGTCCAATAAATCTACTATAAACGTGACAAAGAAGAATCTATGAAATATTGGAACTATAAGTGGTTAAATTGAATCCTTCAGATATGGGTTGCATAATAGTCTCAGGCGGTCTCAAGCAGAATCATATTTCCACAGTAAGAATAAACTGACAATGGGCCGAGGAGAGAGAGGATAGGGAAGGGGCTTGGGTGGTAACTTCTCCAATTGACATGGGTACAACGAGTCTTGTCTGTCCGATTCCGAGACGTAGAAAAAACGGACTCGGCTCCCACAAAACTGATCCAGGCTATACCCTTAATGTCGCAAATACTTACCGTACGTTTACAAAGAACAAACATCTAAGGCCAGTATATCAAACACCGAATCTATTTCTCGTCCAGCCTGGCGATTTCTTGAGTCTTTGCCAAAGCCAAGTAATCCTGAAAAAAAAGTATTTTCGAATGATCCAATCAAATAAAGCCATTCGCGTATCATGTTGTAGTCTGCTACTCTGCTGCCCCTTTTCTTACGGGCATACAAATAACGCCAACCTCCACCTTTCTATTCATTGTTATATATAGGACTCCTCGCCCTCATCGCCAATGACAGAAAATTTTACATCTTCCAAAGTATATACACAATTTCAATATTATCTCTTCTCGACGGTAAATGTTTCCATTCATGTGAACAAGTAATATTTTATTGTACCAATACATTCTGGCAGATTTACACACCGCTGTGCTGTTTTCCTTGCTATATGTAAGTGAAGTTAGATATTAAATTATAACGTTCCTTCAATGAACACACAGTATACACACCCTCTCAAGCGAAACTATATAGGCCCTGTGGTCATCGGACCTTATTTTACCCAATCGAAATCCCCGCGTATACTAATATTAATAAGTACCAACAAGGCTTAAATTCACGCAGATACGTCCAGAGACAGGTCGGGTACCGGGCAAATTATGTCACCTTGTCCTCCTGTTACAGTTTTCATATTCCCTCAATTGTGATGAAAATAGAATAAGCTGTTCTTTATCCCTAATTCCCGGACACCTTCCCGTTTTGGGACGACCACAAAAATTTCCTATAGAGTTGGTACTAGTACATTTCGCTGGTGGATTATGGGAAAATCAGTGAAAGCAACTTGAACATTTTTTAAGGAGCCCATTGGTAACAAGTTGAGTCACTATCATTACAAAATTTATACTCACCAGCCAAGCGAAGCAAATCAAAAGTTACTTAGCTATAAGCGAGTTCAGAGTTACGAGTGCGCATGCCCGATTCTCACTTGGGGTCAGGTCAACTGAGAATGAAATCCTCGGAAAACGTAAACAATGACAGCTTTTCATAACAATAATCGCACTAAGAATGGGTTCCTGCGACATTCGGAATTTATGACGTGACCTAGGCTACACCAAATATCGAACGTTACTTGGGCTCAGCATGTTACGGGACTTCAAAGTTATTCTGAAATTTTCTTTATTTATTTTTCTTCAAACGATGATTGTGAAGGTTCCCATGTACAAAATCTTACCCTTATGCATTTCACCTCATTTTGTTATAATAATTATAACGATTTAATAAATTT
>JAIPMN010107090.1:622-18206 GCA_020650975.1 Apostichopus californicus | reverse complement strand
TGTTAGCATATACGTAAGTGTTCACGTTATGAAACTGTTGAAATTAATTGATATGGATGGTAGGCGGGGCTTAATGTAATTTTTTGGAAGCAAGAAAATCTCAGGAACTGTATGTTAGATTATATGTCGTATATGATAGTCTGATAGTCAGTTGGCTGTGTATGTGCCCTATTGCTGTTAAAAGTAATGTAATGAAGTAGTGTGTAGGGCGTAGGACACGTACATAAGTATAGGTGGCCATATTTGTGTCCTTTCATATTTGGCATGTTTGTATTGTCAGTTGCGTCTTGAGCGTATTTGCTTTCAGGTAATTTGATAGAGCGCCACCACTTTCACAAGTTTTCACGCCATGGTTTAATTTGTAATCAGAGTAAGTGACATATGTTGGTGAATGGAACTATGTCTTTAAAAAGTCCCCGAATATTAGCCTGCCAAAGGTCGCGACTGTCTACGTTTGATCCTTTACTATATTCGCTCACGGTTTAAATGAATACTGAAGTGAAGCCACTTTCGTTCTCATTTTCTTTTCATGAATATTTGCAATAGTTCTGCGCGGAATCTTTTATATTTCATTGGAACTGGTCCAATTTGCTATACCTACGATTCCATTTGGAAAGAATTGTCGAGGATATGTTTCTCGTCACCATACTCTTACTGTCTATAGTCGGTCCCTGTACATGTTGCTTTTTTGAAATTCGCTATAAAGTTTACTGCAATTTATCCGGTAAAGAGATAAAGGAAAATTTAACATTAATGTAAGCACAACCATGCAAGCATTGCTTCATCATAATTATCACAAATGAGTCCAAATTCTCCATGCTTTGTACGATACGAGCCATCCCAAAAAAATTTTTTTTTCTTCTAAATCAACACGTCCTATCAAAATTATGAATCCCACACGAGCATGCTATAGCTATACTCCCAATCTGCTAAAAAAATGAAATGTGCGAAGTGCCGTCAGCTTTTCAAACATTGCAGACATTTTGCCAAAGCAACTCATATATTTGTTTTTTTCTTTATTTCTACAATTAATACCCACAAGAAAAATTGCATAACGTAATTGTTCCTGAATATGTAATAATTTGACTATTGGCGCCAATTATACGTAACGCAAAATTTCTATCACATTCCAGACAACACGAAACCACCTCCAATATAGTGTTATGTTGTGCACATTGTTCGCTCGATCAGTAGTACGATCTGACGTACTATATTATAGCTAGGCCCACATTTGTGCAAAAATGTACTCCATTCCCCTTCTGCCTTTTATCGGAAATAAGTACGTGCTAGTGCAACTATTTTTTTCGGGTGCGTACGATCTTTTAGGCCTATTCACCGCAATTCATCGTATCCATGACCATTCGATCACCAGAAACTCCAAAATAATATATTTTTTTTCGATTAGACATTGAGATAAGTATATAGGCTTATATCATCCAAACGCCCCATATAAAGCTTAATATATGCGTGACCTAACCAGAACGGAGAAATTTTCACTTGTTTTTAATGGATTTTAAGCCTATCTTCACATAATTTTTTCTTCCACTGTCAGCTAATAATTTCCTTTACAGACCTTTCCAGTAGATCAGTATACTGCCCTCCCACACACGTAAAAGGAAACAAAATATTATAATGGAGTTATAGTGTCTCTACGTACGTAGCATTCGAAAGTACGATCCTTTTTCCATCCGTTGTTTACTTCGTGAACCTGATCTTTATTAGCCAATATTTACGCTAAAATTACTTGTTACCATGGAGACGCAGGCTTGCGATTGACCTGTATTTGCACTTTTTTGTCTTTCCATTGCATGCAGTGTACGTAGCGTTACCATACCAAGATGTACAACAGAAATTTACTGGAATGTCACTGATATGGCTGTACGCGGTAACAAGCTGGCAATGTGCGGATACAACGACAGGACATATACACAATCATTCATAGACCTGTTTACGTTAAATGATCCTGATTCTTCGTCGCCATTAGTGACTCAGTTGTTCACTAAACTATTCGATCATCCAAGATGGCCGTATCACTGTGTTTCATTCTTGGATGATTCACGTATAGTTACTGTGTGCGGTGATCACGTTCAGGTTTATTATATTGAGTCAGACGACGGTGAACCATCTCACACAGTCAACCTATTACACGATAGAAAAGCCAGGTGTATGACTGTCAGAGGGGGAGATATATTTATTAGTTTGTCTTCTAACAAGGTGATTGTGTTTGATTTTAGTTTAAATAAAATCAAGACAATCACCTTGGAAGGATTAGAAAGAAATCCTGCAGATATAACAGTTTATGGAGATAATCTGTTTATATCCACAGCTAGTACGTGGAGAGCTATTAGATACAACATGGAGGGAAATATTGTACATGAGTATAAATCACCAGGCTACTCATATGCATACAGTATCACTGTTAGTGGTCTGGTTTATATTTTATGGGATTGCCTCCATGTTGTTGTTTATACTCTCTCTGACAGTCAACAACTGATGTCATTTGATGTTGATTACTCTGATAGAATCAGGATTGTTGATGTAAACAGGTTCTTAACAGTACGCAGATCCACTGGTGAAGTGAGAGAGTACAGTATGGTAAGTACAGCAGGATAATGATTAAAATAGGAATATAATTTAGGTCTAAATTAATCAGCAAGTCAATTAAAGTAGACAAATATGATATAAGTGAATGCGAACATTTCTCTTCTTAACAATTAGAACTATTGATTTACAAATGTGGCAAAATTTAATGAAATTCTAATGCAAAAAAAAAAATAGAATGGATAACCTAAATTTCACAAGTTGTGTGCAACAAGTGTAAGAGAAGTGAGCAAGAAATTATTTTAATTTTGGAAAAACTTCATGTGAATTATTCAACAGTCTAGAATTAAGAAATTTGGTATAAGTGGATGTGAACTTTTGAGTAGAACACAACTGTTAGTGACATCTTACAAAATTTGCAGGATTTAAGAAAATTTCAGGGCAAATATTTACATTCAATTTTAAAAAAAGAGATTGTAGACTACACACTGTGTGTATGTAGTAGAAATTAGGGCAAAACATAAATGGCTTCATATTTACTGCAAAAATCTGACTTCAATTGCAGGTTAGTATCAACACCTTTAACATAAGTGCATGCGTAAAAAAATTATAGGTCATAACTATTAGTTCCATTTTTTACAAATTTTACCTGATTGAGCAAATTCTAGTGCACATTATTTTCTAAATCATGTTTCAAAATTTGGTTGCAGAGTACACACACTGTGTGTATGCATTAGAGATCTTAGCTAAACAAAACTGACTCCATTGTCTTTTCAAAGAAATATGAAATTGTTAGTTGCTTTAGTAACGGTAAATTTGGTACTAGTGGATGTGAAAATTTGTGTAAAGTACAACTTTTACTGTGATTTTACAATTCTGGCAGAGTTCAGAAAACTTCAGTGCAAACTTTATACAGCCAGTTTCAAAAGATAGACTCCACACTGTGTGCCAACAAGCAGAAATGACTCCTTTATGTTTCAAACGAATGCAAAATTTTTGTCCTGGCCATTATGACCCTGAACATTTAACAATAGGCCTACTTGTAGTATTAATGTACAAATTCTGCATCAGTGAATTCAATTTGGGACAAAATGGCATGTCAATTGTAGGCCTAAGTTGTCTGTCTACATGCTTACAATAGTATGGTGGTATAACACAGATTTGCTTGTTTCCTAACTTCACATGCTATGTTTAACTATATATGTATAGTATTTGCATTATGATGATGCAAGTCAAACTAGAGCTTGCCAGTAGGATATATGTAGTCTGTTTTGCTGGCACTTTGTGGGATCCTACAGGTACACAGTTGCATCTTTTCAATGGCGATGTTATAGCACCACCATAGACGAGTACCTTTTCACAGACCCCTACATGGACTGTTTGTATCGTCATTCAGAATGCAATTTCTCTCTTGCAATGACACAAAATACAATTTGTATTGTGAATGATTATTGTTTATCCTATGAAGGTTCACTTAAGTGCTGTAATTAAGGTTAGTGTGAGCTGTACGGGTTAGGAATAGACAATTTAGTCTTAAATCATTGCTTCTTAGTGGTTTGACTTGTTCTGGTAACTGTTTTGTAAATTCAATTTAAAGTCTAATCAAAATTAATTTATGTATAGTCGTGGTGAAAAAAACATCTTGTAAACAAGGAATTTAAAAAGAGAAAAATATACTATGTGAGATTCCTAGGGTATTATATATGATGCATTTATTTTTGGTTACAATGCCGAAGGCTCAGTAACCATTGCATTTGTGTTTTGTGTGGGTGTGCGTGTGTGTGGATGTGACAGCCTGCTTGTAAACAAGATATATCAACAACCACAAATTGAGTAAATTGTCATTGAGTAAATTGAGTATAATCTCATATTAAAGCAGCATTTTGCGTTTGGTCGCCGTTTTTGGTTCCTTGCATTTTGCAAAGCAAGGAACCTATGCATTCAACTTGGCGTTTGTGTGCGTGTGTATGTGTGTGTGTGTGTGTATGTGACGCTTGGCTTGTGTACACGATATCTCGATAAGGAAATGATGTATCATAATCAAACTTGGTGGGTGGATAGCACATAGTTAGAGGAAGATCCCTATTGTTTTTGGTGCCCACAAAGGTCAGTTATGGTCCAAAAACCTGCAATAACTCCCAGTGCCAATGTGCGACAAGGTTGATATTTTGGGACAAGTTGTAAACTGATAAGGGGAACATTTTGAAACTTAACGATCATGTGATCTGAGGTCACCAAAGGTCCATTAATGTTAAAAAACGAGTATTTTTGCGATAACTTGAGAACAAATTGTCCGTTAGGGTTGGGAGTTGCTTCAATGTAATCCAATTGTCTGGGTGACCCTTGACCTCAATTTGACCTCTGGTGACCTTTAAGTGTTTTGGGGATTTTTACAGTTTCGATGCTACTTTCAGATGTCAAAGGTACCTTCTGATCATAAATGTCAATAGGTTGACCGCCGTGTGACCTCGTGTGAGAAGTTATATGGGGTCAAAGTTTTCGGTCGGAGTAAGGATGGCTGTACAGACTTGTCGTGTTGATTTTTGGAATCAAGAGATCAAACTACATCTGAAACTAAGGTCAAAAGGTCAAAGGTCACATTAGAAAAAATGTGCTTATTTTGGGAGAAAACGGGCGAAAAAGAAAATGTTTGGTTTTGATGCTAGATTTGGATATCAAAGGTACCTTCCGATCAAAAATGTCAATAGGTTGACACCCGGGTGAGCTTTCTGTGTGAAGTTATACGAGGTCAAAGTTAATTTTCAGACATTTAATGCAATAACTCCCAGTGCCAAGGTGTGACACGGTTGATATTTTGGGTCAAGTTGCGAATGGTATAGAGGAAAATTTTTCAAACTTAACGGTCATGTGATCCGAGGTCACCAAAGGTCAATTAATGTTAAAAAACTAGTATTTTGGGGGAGAAAATGGGCAAAGAAAAAATTGTTTGAATTTGTATAGTTTTGATGCTATATTCACGTCTCACCGATCAAAAATGTCAATGGGTTGACCCCATGTGACCTTTGTGTGTGAAGTTATATGAGGTCAAAGTTCATTTTCAAACATTTAGTGCAATAACTCCCAGTGCCAAGGTCTGAGATGATTGATATTTTGGGACAAGTTGTGAATGGGGTGGTGGAATATTTTCAAACTTAACGGTCATGTGATCTGAGGTCACCAATGTTATCATATCTGTTGACCCGCTTGTAGGTGACCTTATATTTCTTACATTTTCGACGCCATATTCAGATCTCAAAAGTGCCTTCCAATCAAAAATCCAAGTTTTTTACATTTATCAATCACAAAAGAGCAAACTAAGATATTAGCCAAGTTTTTCCCTGCCAATAACGTTAATTGGCGAGTAATTAAAGATATTTGCAGATAATGAGAAAAGTGTCCACGACAAATTCGACATTTAAAATTAATCGCATACAGTTCCCCCAAACTCACTAGTTTGAATTCAACCAATCAGAGATGCAGGTTTAGTTATGAGCCGTTGCTAAAAATAGATTCAAGACTTTGCGTTGGTACAACCAGGGAGTTGTTATGGAACTCCCTTGTACAACTGCCATATAGACTGTACACAAATGAAGCATGGTGTTGTATTACATATTGGTCAATGACGTTCGTAGTGTTTAAATATTCATATTATGGGCGAGGTTTATTGCGATCCCAACGGAAAATATCTTGGAGAAAAACAAAGTTGAAAGTTGCAAAATTTTCGACTTTTATGCCACCACTAGAAGTAAAATTTAAATAGATAAGCTAGTTATGTATGTCGTTATGGCAAGGTGGAGTCAGTGAGGTTGAGAAAAATCATAGAAAAGGACGCAAAATGCTGCTTTAATGATTCTTGGGCCTTGATATGACATTGTTAAAATGTCAATACCTCTTCAACCAAATGACTAATTTAATTTATACATGGTATGATGATGTAAGGAACATGTTTTTGCAACAAGCACCCTAACCTCATAAATATTCATGCTTGGGTGGGGCCTAATGGGAATTCGTGGAAAGTGGATTGTAAACACGATACCTCAACAAACACAAGTTGAATCACAGTCTAGTTGGTAGATACATGTCCCATAGTGTGTAGATGTGCCCTATTGTGTTTTGTTCCCATCTCTTGAATATTAATGAATGGGTGGGGCTAACCATTAAGTTCGTAAAATTTCAATATCTCTTCAACCATTTGTCTCATTTAGTTCATTCATAGTAGCGTGGTGTAACTACACAGTAAATACATGTTCTTTGCAACAACAATGTTTACCTTATTAAGATTCATGAATAAGTGGGGCTTAATGGGAATTGGTCAAAAATTGCTTTGTGAACACAAATATTCAACAAATACAAGTTGAATTAATGTCATATGTGGTAGATAGATGCCCTATCATGAGTAGATGTGCCCTATAGTTTTGTGGTATTCATCTCATGAATATTAATGAGTGGTCGGAACTTACCATAAAATTCGTAAAATGTCTATATCTCTTTAACCGTATGTGTGATTTAATTTGTAGTTGGTATTGTGATGTAACTATATAGAAAGTTCATGTTCTCTTCAACGATAATTTATCACAGTAATATTCATGGTGGGTGCAGTTTTGGGAAATCGTCAAAAACAGTTGTAAACTTGATATCTCAACAGACACAGGTTGAATCAATGTCATACTTGGTAGGTAGATCCAGCTTGGTGAGTGCAAGAACCCTATGGAAATTGGTAGAGGTCAAAGGTCACATGAGGTCAACAGGTGTCAAAGTCTGAAACCTTTTCAACATGATACCTCCAAAATTAAAGCTACAATTTAATCTGTGAATTCTCTAATGCTACATATGATTTTCTGTTGGTGACCATACTTTAGTCAAGTTCATTTTAGTTTCGTGAAGGGGCCCTATAGGACTTCAACAAAACATACAATCATCCAGGAAATGAAACCTGCTTCAGAGTGTTGCTTTAAATGTGCACTCAACTGCTCTTCTGAGTTATCACTCTCTGAGCTTCAAGGGGTCAACATGTTATCTCAAATGGTGCAAAAAAAAAGAGGTTCAGGGGATCAAGAGGTTATCTCAAATGGCCTCAAAATTTGCCATTTCCTCTGTGATTAATACTAGATATTATACTAGATAACTCTTATACATTAATAACAATTATTAAAAGTTATATCAAAATTGGTAAAAGAAAATGCCTTTCATTCATACATCTACATATATTTCACATAGGAAGACTGTTTTTTTCTGGATACTGAAACATTTGGAATATAAATAATATACTTTAAAATCCTTACCAGTGGATTAAATGGTTGATGCCTACAAGGAAGTGCTACAAATAAAAGTTGGAAATGTCTGATCTATTCTGGTTCTCACTTAATTCTTTAACAAATTTAACTCACTTATAAATTCTACATAAGTCAGATAGTTATTTTGAATTTTGAGCACATTGTATGGCAAGGAATCACAAAGCCAACTGGCTTTCTGGTTATACTATATCACTAAATACACCTTGTCAACATGATAACTGATTCCTGGTACCTTCCTTTATATGTTGCAGCATTAGTCAATAGATAATCTTTCTTCATTTTGGTGTGCAAAAGTTCATGAATATTAACATGTATGGCTTACCACTCTATGAATATGTTTGGGCAACGGAGACGGGAGACATTAGATGTTTACTTGTCCTGGTTTATTTTCTTGAAAGGATTTAAATCTTTTGAAAAAGTCATTGATGACATAACTTAAAATGATATATGAATATTTTTTCTGCAGCCTCCAGATGTCTTGATGCTATTGCATGAAAGCCTACAAAACGTTTTTGCAGAGATGACAAGAAGTGACAGCCAAAATCTTGCAAACTTCTTCATGTTTCCTCTGAAACATGTAAAGGCCATCATTAACAGCCCGTCACACTCCAAGGACCTGTTAGTTGAACTAGAGAAGAAAGGGATTATACAATCTGCTCTCACTGATGAAATATGTGAGAACCTTGGGGCACTTAATATCAAGCTCTTAACAGGAAGAAGTAAGTATAGGCAATGGATAATTGATAGGTGATAACTTGTAGGGTTCTAAAAAAGTAAGATTTAAGTGACACTGTACTTAATATGTTAACATTATACTTGTTTGTGCAGTAAATATCTAAGAAAATCCCATGCTATAAGAAAAACTAAGTAGGTGAAAATCATGTTATAAATAGAAACTGATATCACAAAGTAATCATTTTGAACAGTGTATGGAGGTTTGTGAATTTATCCTGTAAAACTAGAGTGACTTAAATCAGGCCATTTAGTTTAAAATATGTGTTATTGGTTTCATTGAAGATCATAAGCTTTGCAATAATGGTCTTTATGTCCCTTTTCATGGGGATGTCTCATTCGGACAATTGATATGTCACGAAATGAAAATCGGATGGATCTGAAACTTTGGTTTTCATTTTGAAAAAATAAACACATTTTCAGCTCAACTGCCATAATGACTTCATTAACTGGGGTGTTAACAAGCTAAGCTTAGAAAACATATTGTACCTCCATGATACCAAACTCCTAATAAATATATGTAATTCTTTTGAGCTGGAGATGAAGAATTTCCAGTAACTTTGTTAAACAATGAGGATCGGCCACTGGAATATACCTTTAAAATATATAAACATATGATACTTTCAGGTACCAGGCCTGACGACAGGGTGGGTCAGGTGGGGCTACAAACATGGGGCCTGATGTCTTTTATGGGACCCCAGTATGCATGGATGGATCAAGCCATAGCTTCCTATTCCCAGAAGAAATCTTCATATATCCCATCAATGTACCATGAATGTATGACATCTTAAAAGAAGGGGCCCAGGGACATAATTGTCCTAGGCCTAACCTGGGTCTGGATGTCCCTACTTTCCATTCAGAGGTAAGTACACCAGCTCAGGACAAACTCAATGCAAAACAAGACTTGAAGCTTGAAACAAGTCTAATTTTGTTTCCATTTACTACTTTGGAAAAGAATGCATATTTTACTGTTATGTTTCTTTGTAGGTGAAGGAAGCAAGTCATCCATTAACAGACCTTTATCAACACTCCTTAAGCAAGAAGAAGGTAGGTACATACCTTCTAAGGTTTTAAATGAAAGTGGGAAAACACTCCAACTTTCATTTCACTATGTCTTGTACAACTCATGAGGTGAACATGATATTAACATTTCTCATCATATGTAAATATATGAAGAATATTTATTGAAAAACAACAAGCTTTTAATGAGCATAGTAAGATGATTTCTAAAAGTAGTAATTTAAAATCACAGTTGGGCTATGCTGTCATGAGCATAGTTAGCATCATGTTGATGATCAAATTGTTATTTGTCTTGTAATACAAAAACAGTTTACTGCAAGATTAAAACCATGATAGCATGAAGATTGTCAACATGCATAAAGTCAATGCCTGCACAATAGCAGGAATCCTGCTCCTACCCCTTTCTTTGTCAATATTAATATTCACCCTAGATATAGTGATGTTTGAATGTAAACTATGATATAAATTCTTCCTTTTGGTGCGATAATGATGAGTCCTTACAATAGGATGTGATGTCATCATGGCAGAGGTTCTTAAAATGGCATAACTTCTAATAATAATGGTTATTTTTATTTCCTTGAAATGTGATACACTTCGGCGAATTAATTTTCATATTCTCTGCATGTATTAGTTCATCAAGGTGCAAGAAAGTTATTTCCTCAAGGGGTAAATCATTTGTAATTATTGAAGTAAAATAAGTTAAATTGCCATCATGACCTAACTAACAGGGGTGCTACCAGATACTTTTTAAGAAAAAGTCACCCAGGAAAGAACCTGGGCACGAAAACCAAACTACCAAACGACTGATCCGCTCTCAGCCCCAGTCCCAGTGCATTGGGACGGTGCTACCAGATGCATACTCTAAATTTCATCAAGTTTAAAATCAAATAAAACTTATAGAAGGATATGCTTTTGAAAAGATACATAATTTCCAGTAACTTTGTTACACAATGAACGACAATCACTGGAATATTGTTTAAAATATAAACAGATGATACTTTCAGGTACCGATTCAACTATTTTCCCTTTAGACTGGAAGCCACCAGATACCATGAAAATAACATCTTCCATATCTGGAAAGGGAGGACTATTACAGATTCCAAACACGGGTATTAAACTGGTTTTTCCACCAAACGCAGTCACAGAAGAACGCAATATCCAAGTAAAAATCATTCCACCAAGTGTTTTAAATGAGCCAGCCACATCCTTTTCAAGTAATTCATCAGTGGTATTGGAGCTTCTGCCGAATGGTTTGCAGTTAAAACGTGAAGTTTCATTGACCTTACCACATTGTCTGACTTTTATTAATGAGGAAAAAGCTAAAGCCAAGGTTTATGTCAGTCACCATGAAGAAGGTATATCTCACTTTATCTTACTTTATAAATAATTACACATATTATTGTACTTTATTTGACTTCACATGATTTACCACATACAATATCTCACTTTACTCCTCACCGAATAGCTGCCACCATACATGTGTGGAATGCAATGTGGAATGGAAAAGTTGATAACATACACTGCAACAGTGAAAGTTTATTTTCTATACCACACTGCTTGCCTTTCATCAAAGAAGCTAAAACAAATAATATTCATTTAGAAAAAAGTAACTCTCAGTAAACATGCAGAACTTTTGACAAATTATTTACAACATAACTGTGTAGTTAAGGGTGTGTTTAATAACTGCAAAACTTTTGTTGATAGGATTCGGAGATATAAAATGCAGCCAAAAAATTAGTTAAGTATGATATTATCTTGTATTTGAAGACATTATAGAAGGAGATCATAGTTGGTTTTATATGGTTTTTATTTATTCAAGAACATAGTTTTTTATTTTATTTTTTTATTTTTTTTATGGTACATCGATTATATTTAGAGTTCTGATAACAACATAGGTATGTTAGCTGAATGATAAAAAGGAATTATTTACATAATGCGAAAATTGATTCTGAATTGAGTAATTCTTCTTCTCCTCTTATACCGAAATATATGTATACACATCCAGAAAAACAAACCTTCAGTGAATACAAAACTCACGCGCAAAAAAGTACTATACATACACATAAAAATACCCACACACACACACCTACACACATACAACTACAGAGACACACATGCATACAAACAAACACGCACGTACGAACATACACACCCACACACAAGTAAAACAAAGCACACGGAGGAATAGAGCAGCGATAAACACCAGAGATTGTCTATGCTACTACATAAATGAAACAGTAAGGTAGATGATAAGCAAAGGTTAAGTCAAGAGTCCCAGAGTTCATTGATTGAATGAGAAAAACAAGTCCTTAATGCCATGTATTTTCTGTGAGCAGAGCTAGTAGAGTTTCGCTTCGAGGCAATGTGCTTCTCAACGTTAAGAATGAATTTCAAATTATGTTAAGTATGAAATTATCTTGTATTTGAAGACATTATAGAAGGAGTTCACGGTACTGTTAACGTGGTTTTTAGCTATTCAAGGACAAAGTTAATAATAATGAAAGTAGTCTGGCTGTGACCCAATGACTTGGCTGCAACACACTGAATTATTCATGCATTAAAATGAAAGATGCAGCTTTATGGCAACTCTTCATAGGGCAGTGCACTTCAAGACTACTGCAACAGATTAACTGATGATTGTAATTTTTGACTTGATGAAGCAATGCATTGAACTCTTTTTTTTCTCTGGACCAATAAAATGGCTTGGTTCACCAGCTGTATGGGACAAGCAGAGAGTCTTTGTATGTGGTGTCTTGTATGATTGGTTTAGGGGAGGCTAGCAAATCTAATCGGAGTGGATGGAACTCTTTCTTGTCACTTTTGTCTGTACCAATATAACAAGACATTGCTTACTAGCATTTATGGGTCCTGCAGAGGATTCTTGTGCCTTTTGCCTGGTTCTGGGGAGGCTTGCAAATCTAGTTGGTGGCCTGGTGCAATTTCTAGTAGCCTATAGTAAGAGATTCAATGATCTGAAGTTTTGAATTAAATACAAGAAGAAAAATGTTAAATAGATGTGCAACCTTTAAAAGTTAGCTATTACCTAAATATAAAGTGACAATGGGGAATGATGTCAAAACAGAATGGGTAAAAGGACGATTTAATGTTTTTGTTTTTATTGGGAGGGGTGGGGGTGCAAAGTTGTAGAATGAAGATTGTGAATTGTAAACATGAAATGATGCAGCCCAATTGATTTCGATTAGATATGCTACTATACAGACTGCTGGATCTTGATTTGTTATTTCACTCCCCCACAGGGAACATGATTAATAAAAAAAGCTTTCTCAGACATACACACTCCTCTTAATATTGATAGACACTTCATAAATCCTTCTATCCTGTGTATTGTTTATCGCTGCACAGGTGCGGTTAATGTATCAGGATGTTACCAAAAGAAAAGAAACATCATTGTTATTTACATTGACATCTCTGTATAATGATAATAAATATTTACTTAGTAAGCATAATATCCACCGTTTCAGCTAAATGTAAATTAATTCTAGACAAACACACTGGATTTAATAAATTAATATTTCATATTTATGAAATACCATGCACAAGGTTGATGGACTGGTAGTTTATGGTAAAATATTAAAATCAACACTCTTAGTGATTTCATTTATCTGATTGAAACTCATTTCTGTAAACTTGACAGGCCAAAGACCCCGTTGGGAAGAGAGACCACTCAGCCCTTACATCTTTCATCGTTCAAAGTGTACAGTGAGACTTCTTGGCTTTTGCTGGTTGAAGATTGTAATTGATGACAAAGAAGTTGAAGCTAAGAATATTGTGGTATTTGCTACGAAAGATATACTACAGGATAAGAAAACTGCCAATTTAGAAGTTGGATATTACGAAGACATTCCTGATCGTGGTGAACCAAATGTAAATTCATTATTAAATGGTGTGTTGTGATGCATCATTCTTTCTAAAATAGTATACCAGCAAGTATATTTTTTACAAAAAGATATTTTTTCTTTATAAAGTCACTTTTCTTGTGGATTAACCTATGAATTGATGAGTAAATTTGACATAAATTGTTTGTTTTATTGAGAGTAACATCTAGAAAATGATTTTCATTTCAGATACTAGAATTGAATCCAGACATGAAACCTGAAAAAAAACTGAAATTTAAATTTTTGAAAGAAGGAAAACAGCCATTAATTATATCATTTAATGGCACTAATCCAGGCAATACTTGGGATATAGTGCAGGAAGGTGAAAAAACAAAGGTATTTTTTCATTTGGATATTTCAGTTCTTAAGTGGTCAGAATATTCACAGGCCACTGTAATTTAGACTTGATAACATCGTTTATTATCAAATGTGAGAGTAATGCAGGCGCTAAAAAATGTCATAATTCCTTAGTTTACCATTACGAGTTGAATGTGGACATTCCTTTCTGGATTTTACTCTAAACACATTAATAATCCGGGTATCACATGATCTACGAAGTAAATAAAGCTATCTTCCTTCTCTTACTCCCCAAGCTCTTTTGTGAAAGTTTATTCCTGCTACAGCTGCTTCATAAGCTAAGATATTTTGGTTACTTCGTAGATCATATGATAACCGGAAAGTTGTTGCTTTTGCGGGTATAAACCAGGTTGAACTCAAAATGACCTACATCACTCTGGCTTACATGGTAAACTACTATGGTATATAAACAATTGAACTAAGTTATGCACAAACTGTATACTGTCAGCTAGGGTAGGAGATGTGGCACCATATTTACTTGCTATAAAAAAACGTGACAGTAATATTTCTTTGATATGTTCATCTGCAATGGAAGCTCGACAACCAGTTTTAGCAATGCATCTACATGGTTTAACATCACCAAATGCATTTCTCAATTTATTTCTTCTTTTAGGAGATATCTTGGCAGTCTATAGCAAAGTCTGATGATTGCTTCGTCTCATTTGAACTTCATAGGAAACAAATTCAGGACTCATTCTGCAATGTTTCAGCACAACAGGGGAACTCTGATCCTATGGAATTTGTATTAAAATTGGAGGTTTGTTGTTTTGGAAGGGAAATGTTTGATATGTGTATTACTTATTAAATGGACTTTGTAACAAAGAGATCAAATGGCTAGATCAAGCTGTTGAATTAAGCTGTTGAAATAATTGGTTTAGCTAATGTTTCTTAAGCACTGCAACATCTGAGAAGGCGCACTGATCTCAAACTATCCACTTGAGGGATCATATCCTTATTAGCATGAGCTGCGTGTTGTAATATTATAGTGAACCATTATACCTGACATCACTTTAACAAGACAAATGTTAGGGTGGTAACATGATTGTAATGTGTTGCATTGTATACCTCACAACTGTTGAAGACATGTTTGGGTGCCAACACTGCTACTTTTGTCAGTCAATTCTATAGATAGTCAGGAAATATTTGATTTTATGACCTGATTTTGGCCTGAATTGTACAACCAACATCAGTTTTATGATCATCAACTGGCTATAGTAAATCAGTTTCTTTGTACAGGCTTTTAGATGCCACAAAACCATGCAAAGTAGTTCTGGAATGAAATGAATCTCTCCATAATGTTTTTCCATTCTGAATGTTTATGCTTTTTTTGGTGATATTCTAACCTCTGCATTTGGCTTTAACCTACCGTAAAAACAAACACATAGATAAAAAAAACACCTGTCAAACAGATAGTTTCCAAAAACTGATATGCATTCCTGTATTTTCTAACTGATTTAAAATGTTGAGTAAGAGGCAAAGGGTGGTCCAGCCATAAAATGATATGGAGGAGATAAGGTCTACAAAAAACTCAAGACCTACAGTACTTTTACTTTTATACAAGCAAAAGAGAATGTCTAGTATAACAAAGAAATATGTGATTGCTTAATAATCATAATGACAAGCTATGCATGATACTGAGCATTTCTTTTGCATTTCCATTTGCAAAATAAAAGTATAAACATATTTTACAATACTACAATATTGTGCGGCAGGTACAAGGGTGTGAGAGTGGAGAAAATAATCACTGAATAACAGGAATTGATTTATATGAGTAGATTCTTTTCTCTATGCTCATATTTCTACCCGTTTCGGTAATACCTCCTATTTCTCCCAACTATTGCAATCTAATATTATGACTTCTCAAAGTGCTGATATTACATATAAGATAAGCTGTTGGTAATGCCTCCTATTTCCTTAAAACCTTGCATCTCTAATGCTATGGTTTGCTTCTTACACCAAAAGTATGGAGATTGATTTTAACTATAAGTTGTATGTGAAAGATAAATTAGTGCATTTTGCAGCTTTCGAAAGATAAGTTTGGAGCAATGTATCTTTGTGGCAAGTTTAATGGTAATATATATATTGTCTTTCTACAGGTGGATCAGTCCACAGGTGAAATCTTAGACACAAAAGTACCTGATAGCATTTTAAAGGTATTTATTGTCTTAACGCTGTTTGTCAAGATTTTACAACAATGATCCAAGGATAGGGGACAAAATTGTTGTGTTTGTTTGGAGGGGTGGTGGTGGGTGTCTGTGATTAGTAAAGTGTCCTGCTAGCTTACATGTTTCCTCATGCATCCCATGGCTATACTACCTAATACGTATTTCACCGTTGACTTTTCTATCCCCACACTGTAATAAACAAGCTTATTTGTGGCTAATCTCCCAGAAGTCTGGTGGGCCTTGGTTAGGCTGTAAATATGTAACGGAAGTTGAGGATGGTGCAGATATAGTACTAACCCTAAAAATTCGAAGTGGACATAGCATTATGTTATGTATTCGTGTGGCAGAAATAAGATAGGCAGTTAATTGTTTAGGGTAGTTTTTTAGTTCTTGGACAATGAAGCATCTACTTTCTGTATAAATATTACAATGTAAGCCCCTCTGATGTTCTATTGTCACATCAATTAATTTGTTTCAACTAGACCACAAGCCATTAGTGTACAATTTCATCGAGGTCTCTTCCGACCACAGCTGTTCTATCAATTTTCCTTAGTTTTAAGATATTAATGTTTTAAAGGTAAACGAAGCAGATTTAATTAAACTCATCTTTGTTGTAGTATTTGGCAACAGAACTGGCTGAAGAGTGGCAAAGGCTTGCCAGGTGTTTGAATATTAGCGATGCTGATCTTCATAATATAGAAGCTAATAATTCCAGGCATATGCAAGACACAAAATACTTTATGCTTCGTCACTGGAGTGAAAGGAATGGTACTGGGGCCACCTGCAGAGTGCTTGCTACAGCTTTGGACAAGGCAGGCCTAAGAGATCTTCAGCAGTTTGTGGAGAGACAAGGTAATAATAACTATTGACTGGATTGATATAGATGACATCATTCAGGTTGATAATTCTCCTAATAATACAAGCATACAAATTATTTGTATTCACTGTGACATTCAAGGGGTATTCAGGTGGCTGAAGTCGATTCCTTACAGACAATGCTGGCAATTTATAGGTCAAAACCTTTATGCATCTTATATGGCTAAGATGGAAAATCTTAAGCTGAAAACTTCTTTTTGTTTTTATATATAATATTCAACTCCCCTATTTTTAGAGGAATATAATATTTCTACAAAACGTTGCATTTTAATGACATTCTAAATACTGAGAAATGTCACAGGTTACTAGATCTCTCAAATTCAAGATTCATGTACTTCAAACTTTATGAGCCATAGTGATGATGTCATAGCGGACTGCGTTGATTCCCTACTTGTTTTCTATTTAGCAAATATGTTTTGAATTTATTTCTGAAAATTTATATTGATGAATGTTAATGCTTAATTATCAACATAAATATTAAAGCTTCTCATCTGTGTCATAATTTATGCAGTCTGTTTCCATGGTAACTGAACCCACAAGAGTATAAACAAGACACGTAAATATACAGTCTGCCACCATTTGTTACATTGTAGCAAGTACGGATAGTATGTAAGAGAGTCTTGATGTATTGTTCATCAAATGAGTGAGAGAGGGGGTGGGGGGGGGGGGGGTTGACATGAAGACAGGAACCAAGGAGGGTCAA
>JAIPMN010106969.1:2846-13818 GCA_020650975.1 Apostichopus californicus | reverse complement strand
GCAATGTTGACATGACCAATGTAGTAGTGGCATGCTGTTACAAGTTTTCGACATGCTGATGTTGAATTTGACATGTTGATAGACGCAATGACATACTGTTTTTTGTTTCAACATGCCAATATGGAATTGTAACATGCTGATATCGAATTGTAACATGTTGATATCGAATTGGACACTTCACTTTCTTTTTCGACATTTATGGAACGTTTGGCTCTCCGTACAATACCATATGTATAACTGTGCAATACAGATCACACACCGACGAGATCACACAAAACATATCCGCGTTGAAGTAAACGACGTAATGGCTGCCATGAACGCTTCCCAATGTATGGCAGTTTAGCTAGTCAAAAATGGCGAAAACGGTGATGAAAGATAATGGCATCGCGTCGGAAGAACAAGTTGCCTTGGTAGAAGTAACAGAAACACTCACAAAGAGTTTACGAGAGGTGTGTAGAGAAGGAGAAACTGCTGCGAGAGGTATGGTTAATACTAACTTAACTGTTACTCAGTGTTAGTGCTACTTCCTAGTCTGGCGTTATGCAACGTACGATTATACCTGGGCTATATGTACACTTACAACAGAATTGCCACACATAATTCAATAATTCTACGTTCTTACTATAATGAAAACATTTTGAAGGCCAGTGTGCATAGAAAGAGAAATTTCTCTTGCCAGGTTATGCAGTTTCCTCATAGATTTATAGAGCTTATATGCTCAAGTATTGCGTATGCCCGGTCCCTCATTATGCAAGTAGGCTACTTACTATGTGTAGATAACAGGTTAGTGAAGTACAGAATGGTCTCAAGTACTAAAAGAGACAATTATCTCTAATAAAATAGGAGTATAATGATCTTTGTCATAGTATAATTTTGTTGTTACATTAATGTGAATAGCTGTAGCTTGTTTTGTGGTTGATACCAAAAGATCATCAAGCAAGTTGCATACTGTGTTTATGGATACCCATTTTATGAAGAGTGATTTACTAGGTGCTCAGCTTTTGTCTGAAAAGTAATAGACTTTTCTTTTGGGTTGTGCTTGTAATTGGCAAGACATCAAGTACAAGTAGATGAATTTTAAAGTATAGTAATGTTTGAATTGTGAATCACAACAAAGACTGTACAAGACTGACAATCAGTGGCGTAGGAAAGTACTTTTGAGTGGGAGGGCTGAAGACTGATGGCCGGCCTGGGGGAGGGGTCTTTTTTTGGAATTTTTTTTGCATTTCCAGGTGGCCTCAGATGCAATTTGGTGCAATATAGCACACTTCAACACCCACTCCATTTTGTAAATAATTTTGCATTTTCACCTGGCCTTAGATGCAATTTGGTGCTCCAAATGAGATTTTTTTCTCATTTGGAAATGAAAAAGGGGTTTCTGACTTGCGGAGCGGGGGGGGGGGGCGGAATGGTACTTCCGCCCCACCATATTTTTCACTGGGGGGGGGGGCTGGCGCCCCCCCAGCACCACCGGTTCCTACGCCCTTGCTGACAATGACTGTATTCATCATTTGCATTGCATCCACCCAAGACACTATGTTTCTTTATTTTTCAGGATCTGCAGAACATTTTCTAGATGACTGTGTTTTGGGGGCCAAAATTTGTAGTGCATATGAAAAAGCAATGAGAAGGTTAGTATTGTGTCATGTATTATAGTTAATAATTATGTGTTTGAAAAGACTGTAGTTTGGCAATACAGAGCAAGTGTTCAGCCATCTTAATAAACATGATTCGGAACTTTAAACTAACTTGTTACAGTCATTTATACTTGTTATGTCCGGAGAAGGACACAACATATTGATTGATTGTTCTTGCTGCATGTTGAGTTTGTTCCTTTGTGTCTTTCTGAACATGCCATGTCATATTAACAGACAATGGGAAACAGTTCCACCATCTGCATACATAAAGGAGCTCAGATGCGTTTACAGCTATTTAACAACTCATAATTAATGAGGTAGTTAATTATTTTTGCATGAATTTGGTATCCCACAAAATGTTGTCATCTTTTATTTTAAATTTGGAAATCTTTGAAGATCTTTCTTAATGAAATTTATTTACTTTTTTATGTTAGTGAAATAAAATCATAAAACAACTTTAAAAGTACTGCTCCCTGGATATCCAAATGGGAATTTCATTGCACAATGCCAACATAAAGATCTAGTGTAGCATCAGTCAGGAATTCATCAGATTACAAAGCTTAACTTTGCATAATTATTTACAGTGAATCCTTAACATGGGACAAATGTGTGGCCGACGTACTGATGCTGTTGGCAATATCTTCTTCCTTCTCCACAGCTTTGGAGTTTTGACATGGGCTGCCTATGAAAACCTTTGTCAGAAGTTCTATGCTAACAAAGAGGTCCAAGACTGTTTTAGTGATCTATGTGAAGTTGAGGTACAGTGATAGTTAAGGTTTGGTCCATTCATAGCTCCTAACAGTGTATACAGGCTACAGTGAGTGGTCATTTGATTTTCCAATGCTTCTCCAGTTATCCTTATTTCGTGCGGGCGTGCAGTCATCAAGTTTGTTATTTGATCCCATCTGCAGTCTCATAGAGTGTATTGCTCGAGGATATTGATGATTTATCAATGTGTTTAAAACTTCTTGCAATATAATTCCATCTCTGTGAGGTAGACTTTAGCTACATAGCATTACACATGGATCAATTCTGGGTGCTTAGTGCCACTATTTCCATAACTATTATTTGTGATAAATAACAGAAGTGTCTGGGTAAGAATGTGTTAGAATGGAATAGAATCAGTACTTCTTGATCAATAAATTATCTTTGAGTGGAAAAATCTTAATTTCATCACCTTTAATAATAATTTGAACAATACTTGTAATATAGGTAAAGTTGTCTCAAAGTAGTAACTGAAAATCAACTGTTGGTTTAAGGGATGTCGTCATACTACTATCTATTTAACACAATTTACTCCTGCATCATTCGCCGGAGTGTTCAGCATTTGGTCGTGGTGATGCAATGATGGAATTGATTTGTTTACACAGGATGACTGGAACAACTTTCTGGTAGATTGTGACCGGACTTGGCAAAGTCCAGATGACTATTGCCACGTTAAAAAGCAACAGATAAGGAGATTGGGACCATTGAATGTGAAACTTACAGATGCCAGGACAGGAAGGTTAGTTGATTTCCTAGTAAACAACATTCACTCTTTATGAATACAATGTGATAGGACATGTAGTATAGAAATAAATGGTCAGTATTGTTCAGTCAGTGTTTACAAGTTTGAGAGCTAAGAATATAACCATATAGTTGGATGAAGGGGGCCAAGGGGCATAGCTGTTACACCATAGAAGAGGTCATAGGTCATCTGGAAATGAGGCAAATCACTGATGTTGAGCAAACTTGAATCAGATTTCAACCAAGATATGTTAACATGTTCAGTCTGCAGAGTGGCTGAATTGACAGAAAAGCATGTCCTTGATAGAGTCTTCACAGGGTATTAACATAAAATTTGTTATATTTCCCTCTATCAGGGAATTGTTCTTAAATAGTTCTTCTGGACTGACTCCCAGAATCAGATGAATTATGGCCATTTGTCTTCCCTTCATCTCAACTTTGGTAAAACTGAGACTCTTAAAAATGTTAACATGTAATTGTATATTTTATAATTTTACTGATTTCATAATAATTGTTTTGTCGCAGGGAAAGCACATTGGGATCACATCTGGATGGGTGTAGAAGCTTGGTCCTTGTGTTGTTAAGGCATTTTGCATGACTTCCGTGACGAGAGCACATCCGTGCTATACGAGAGCATGAAGAAGACTTCAATAAGCTTGGTACAAAAGTTGTAATTGTTTCATTTGGTGTGATGGTTGGTGCTCAAAGATGGCTGAAGGAGACTGGATTTGATTATGACATGCTCCTCGATCAAGAGAGACAGGTACGATAATTATTTTTAGCTGCTCATGGATTGTAGCATTAAAAGGATGTTCTGGTGGCTGAAGTTTATTGCTTAACACAATATCTGGAAAAAATCTGCATCTCTCAGTGGTATCAGATCTTCCTTGTAGCACTTTGTATGGAGAAGATATGAATTTCATATCAACGATATTTTGAGAAATCATCCCCTTTAATGAAGGTGGGGTCATAGCTCCCTGCCCCTTCAACGAGAGAACGGTAATAGCTCCCTGTCCCTTCAATGAGGGTAAAGCAATAGCTCCCTGCCCCTTCAACGAGGGTAGGGCAATATGTCCCTTCAATGAGGGTAGGGTAACAGCTCCTTGCCCCTTCAATAAGGATAGGGTACCAGCCCCCTGCCCTTCAATGAGGATAGGGTAACAGCTCCCTGCCCTTTCAATGAGGGTAGGGTAACAGCTACCTGCCCTTTCAATGAGGGTAGGGTAACAGCTACCTGCCCTTTCAATAAGGATAGGGTACCAGCCCCCTGCCCTTCAATGAGGGTAGGGTAACAGCTACCTGCCCTTTCAATGAGGATAGGGTAACAGCTCCCTGCCCTTTCAATGAGGGTAGGGTAACAGCTACCTGCCCTTTCAATAAGGATAGGGTACCAGCCCCCTGCCCTTCAATGAGGGTAGGGTAACAGCTACCTGCCCTTTCAATAAGGATAGGGTACCAGCCCCCTGCCCTTCAATGAGGGTAGGGTAACAGCTACCTGCCCTTTCAATGAGGATAGGGTAACAGCTCCCTGCCCTTTCAATGAGGGTAGGGTAACAGCTACCTGCCCTTTCAATAAGGATAGGGTACCAGCCCCCTGCCCTTCAATGAGGGTAGGGTAACAGCTACCTGCCCTTTCAATGAGGATAGGGTTATAGCTCCCTGTCTCTTTAATGATGTCCTTGCAATATTATAAACTAGTTAAAAACACATTTGATGATACATATGGTCTGTGACATTTTGGAAAGACTTGTAAGGAGCCTAAAACTTTCTACTCAAGATCTGAACACATTAGGTTGCAATGAACGGCTGGAAGATCCCAGTGTTTCAGCAGCTCATTTCAATTATATATATGTATTCTCAACAGCTCTACAAGGCAGCAGGAATGGGTAGGACTGTGGCTGGTGGTTGGAACACTGGAGCCCTGAAATACTACACAGAGCAAACGTTGGCCCAGAAGAGACTGCCGGAGGACTTTCCCGATCTCGAAGATGATAAAGAACAGGTTAGATGCTCTCACAACAAAACAAAGAGCAGTTAATGTTTGCCTGTTTATTTTCTCCAGAAATGTTTCTACATGCTTGTATTGTATTGCTTATGCAATGTTTATCTGCAACTTAAAATTATGTAAATGCAAGTTACTTTACTAGTGAGATGTTAGTATATTAATAATTCCATCAGGAGTGCCATGTAGTTCAACTAAACTGCTGTAATAGAGGGTTTTAATGAGGTTCTGTGAAAGGTGCAATCTTCTCCTACTCACTTTCTCTCTGCTGTTCAATGTAAGGTATCCCATTATGGTTGATGTCTGTTATCAAGGCTGCTTTGTTATTTAGGGATATACAACCATATTGTTCTCTCTCTGCTGTTCAATGTAAGATATCACATGGTTGTTGTCTGTTATCGAAGCTGCTTTGTTATTTAGTGATATACAACCATATTGTACTCTTGTTTCTTAGATGGGAGGGAACATTGTGTTGGACGGTGCTGGTCGATACAGCATGATCTATGTGAGTCAGGCATCCACCGATCGCCCGTCTGTTGAAAAACTCCTCGATGTGATCAAGGTAAGGATAAGATGCAGATTAGCTAGTGAGGCAATTCATCCACTTATTAACAATTAAGAAGTTGATGTTTAATTGGTGAGATACTTAAAATGAGATGACTAACTTGTAGTTAACAATGGTGTATCGGTTAGTTAAAAGCCATGAATAATAGAGTAGGAAGGAGAAAAGGAACATGTGACTTAATAGGTAAACAGTAAATGAATATTTACATTAGCTTCAGTACTGGTCAAACAACTACAAATGAGTGGTTTACCACTAACCGATGGAAAAGCCTAAACCTTTTATTCAACAGTTAAGGAAATAATTAAAACTAGGAAGAACAAAACAAGAACACAGTGCAAAGTAGAAAAAGTATAATCACCTGAATCTATCTACAAATTCACTTAAAGTAGTTACGTGCGTTACGTTTCCTTATATTTAATATATATTCTTCTTTCATAAGTGAAATGTATATGTTCCTCTGGACTATCCTTACAATGGTTCGAATGTCCGATCATGGTAACTATTCTTGTAAAGGTAAAATGTCTAACCTGGGTAACTATCATAGTAATTGGTTCAAATGTCTAACCCGGGTAACTATCCATGTAAAGGTTCAAATGTCTGACCCGTGTAACTAACCTTGTAAAGACTCAAATGTCTGGACGGGTGAGTGGATAAAGTTGGGGACATTAGGAACAAAGTCTAGCATCTTGAAGGTTGTGGGTGTGAGCTCTGGCCAGCTAATATAATGGTGGGTTGAACATGCGGTCTTCCGAATTGTAGGAGAATACAAAATGAGCTAAAACCATATGTGAGGATACGCGGACAGTAAGGAGACAGGAGAGTTCTAGTTGCTACCATTGCTTATTCTGGTAGCTAGGGTGTTGATTATATTTTCCCTCAATGAGCATGTTTAATTTAGTAACAACAAAATGGACCGTGCAGTACTGTACCTTCAGGTGGCTTTACTAAACCACGTCTTAAATGCTGGATCTTCCGGTAAAACTCTACATTTGTATCAAGTAGGTATGTAAGTTAGTAAGTAAGTAAGTAAGTAAGGCTTGTGTGTTCATATATCATATAATCGACAAAGCATGTCCTTGTGCAGTAACGAACGCCAACAGGGACGAATATACAATCAAAATGAGCTAAAACTATACAATTGGATAGCCCACCAGACACAAAGTGCCAGTTATAAGCAGTTATTCTTCCCACACATGTGGCTGCTTAGCATTTAAAACAAAATCCCTTCTAGGCCAATATTAGAAACATTCTTGTACAGTACATGAGTTAATAAGTGTTACATATCTGGCATATTAAATCAAACCAGTGATTAATTATATTTCTACCAACTGTATCTCCATTTGATGTCTGTCTGTTTTTGTTTCTCACAGAATCTTGACAGTCCTCATCTCCAGAGTGGATCGGTCCATCCTCTCTCATCGCGTTGAATTTCTCTTTGGAATCTTTTGTACCATTGACTTTATCAGTGACTTATTTATCAATCAAAGTACTCTTTTGGTCGGAGATGGATTCTTTTAATACAAGCTCTCATTTCTTCAGTTACCTTGATGAAAGCTAGGATCGAAACCTCCATCGAGTGGTGATACTGGCTGGACGGGCAAACCTGCAGGTAGCGAAGAATGAGTGGTTGTCAAGCATCGTCTCCGAGCAACCAGTGTATCTATTCTCGTTATAGATCAGATTTGAGGCTTCTTTCTCTAGTTTATATGCTGTGCTGTATAGAGGAAAGGATAGATGGCTTATCCGTGTTGTATCCAAAGCAGAGCATATGGACTACTTTATAGTGTAGTTGTTGTCTGTGGCAATCTTCTGTAGTTGTGTTTATGAAAGCTTTCATTTAAACCATAAAAGATGGCAATGTTAGCTGGATGTTTACAATGACAGAAAACCAACCACAGAGACAACTACATCTAAGATGTAACTCAGATCATTTTATAATGTGAGATATTTTAGAAATGTTATTAAATATTATTAATCTTTGTAGAATCACGGGGAAGAAAGTGTGAATTTTGGGTGTAGAGATGGGAAAGTGAATTTGTTTGTTTAGTTTTTGTGTTTTTGCTTGAAGCCTGAAATCCCTACTGTCCACTGATCAATGAAACCAGATCAGATGAATGAAACGATTAAAAAGGAGAGAAATATTATTACATAAACAAATATTCTTAGTATCATCGTTTAGAGGTGGGGAGGAGAATTCAGTTGTTAAGTTAAATGTTCTTTTGAACCCTGAAATACCCCTACTGTCATTCTGTGAATGGTTTAGACTTATACGTTGATAGAAATCTGGAGATTTAGTGTTTGAGTCTTGAAGGTTCAGAAGTTTCTCTTGTAAAGTACTCATTTCACAAACCATGTTGTGATGCAATACTAGACACATTTTACCCTGTGCACTATATAGATGAGCATTTACACAAGGCTAATTAAGAAAGACTTTAGGTTTGATTTATGACAAATTCTAGAATTGAACAAAGTCATAAATCATTGGCTAAGCA
Organism: Apostichopus californicus; assembly: GCA_020650975.1. NCBI lineage: Eukaryota > Metazoa > Echinodermata > Holothuroidea > Aspidochirotida > Stichopodidae > Apostichopus > Apostichopus californicus. Next base: position 5,616 of record JAIPMN010106969.1, on the reverse strand, counting down.
ACATTCATTTAGTGCAATGTCTGTTCAAGTGTCTTAGTAATACTTCTAATTGAAAGTGTCTTGAGAACCACTAGCTTAATTTGGTAACATTTTCTGAATTTAATTTTTGTTCAATGAGTCAAACAATTAATGTCTACCAAGAGTACAATTTTGAAATACATGATCACATTTTCAAAGTTTGTTTCTTATCACATACGGGTAATTGTAAATTCACCATACCAGGCTTACTGCACAAATATATTGGTACATAACTAAGCTGCAGTAGATTAAGAATTTACTTCACATCTCACTTCGCTGTCTCCTCACAACAACTGCACTCTTAGTCTACTGTGTGTAAGAAGCCACGTCGTTGGCAGTGTTTGCCTACAGATCGTTCAGGGGAAGAGAGAGAAGTTGGGGGGGGGGGGGGCGGATCCGGGATGTAGTTGATATGTGCGAGTGTTCGGGTGGGGTGTATTTTAAGTGTATGTAAAAATTCTCAGTTAGGTTAACTTAGCAACCTTATGATGCCATGTGAGCTACAGTTCTATTAGTAGAATGATTGGGAATAGTTTGTGTGGTTTATAACTACATTTAATAACTTTAGAAAAGAGAGATAGGTCAATATATAGTGAAAGATACTGAATGACTGTGGACATAAGCTAAGAACATGAAATCAATAAATCAATGTACCACGATTGTCAGGAGACGGAAAAGGTAGTTGGAGAAATTAAAGGGCATTTAACTTATGTAGAGCCATAGCTGGCCTGCGTTAGAATCTAACTCCACCGGAACTGGTCAAACTCCCTTCCGCTCAGATTGGGAGACCCCTCAGGGCGTGGGGTAGCCTTGAAATCTATTGTTCTAAGACACTACGTTACTTGCACTAGTTATCACAACACCTGCAAAATTTCTATATACCTTTTAACTTCGTTTTTGTCTGCTTTTGCATCATTTGAAGTTGTTACTTTAATAGCTCTATGAGATCTCGCTGGTACGGTGTCAGAGAACACGCTAGCAGATATAATACATGGACTAGAACTAAAACCATCGTGTCTATTCCATTCTTGTCGTCATCGACAGAGACCCGGAGCTCCTATCACCCCACCCCCAGGAATGTCACCACCGAACATCCTTCCCCCCGGCGTTACACTTAAAAAGTGGATATTTTTATTGGTTCGTTATCAGCCACGGCAGAAACGTTTTATTTAAATATTCATATTAAAATATTCATATTAAAACAAAAAATATATATTCATAAGTGTTTAAGATATATATTTCTGTTGCTTTCAGATAGAGCCCTCCATCTTAGATATGTATAATGTCGTTATGTGAGACAGTCCACTTTACTGTCTACTTGGGTTCGGATGGCTTCAGTTCCAAGATGGGACATTGTTAAAGCCGGTCCATTCATTGTTGGTAACTTGCCTCAGGCAGGCAAGTAACCAGTGAAGTGGCTGTGTGTGGGTGTGAGTGTGTATGTGACGCTAACTTTGTAAAAACGTTATATTAAAGCTCTATATCTGTATATGCAAGGTACATTGTTCTTAGGATGTGTAAACATTGACAGTTCTCATGGAGGTCAAAGATTGAACGATAGAAATTACCTTGTAAAATCGATATCTTTAAGAAGTGGAATGTCAACAGATATTATATGTGACCTGTGACTGCCCAATAACGAATACTAGGTTGCTATCTTTTTGGAGAATGTCAAAAGTCATTCGAGGTCACCAGAAAGTCTTGAAGGCTCTATCTGAAGAAACTTAACTTTGACAAAGTTTGTTTATTTAAAGCACACGACTGCTCTTATGACCTACATATTATTTGCTGGCATTATTGGTGGATGTTGAACATCGTTTTATCAGACATTGACTTTATTAATCACTTGTGAAAGAAATTTTGCAAAATTCAACAATGTGGGTTTTGTTTCATTATGTAAAGTCAAACTTGACAAGCTAATGTACTGCGGAGATTTTTCCAAAAGTCAACTTCTCAATCCTGTAAATACCTTTGCAGATTTTCTTGACCATATGCCAGTAAACTATGGAGCGAACATTGAATATGTAGTAAACTCAATTGCATACACTCTTGAAATACATTACCGTATCTGCACGCTATATAAACACGGGAGAGGGAATGTTTCGTCCTGCAGGGACTTTACATAATCTCATATGGTTGATACAGGAGACTTTATACAGCAGATCAATCCCAGCTGAACGTTCTGGTCATTTTACGGATATAGGAACTGAGAGGACAGGGCTGACGAAAAACTTCTGGAAAACATGATGGATTTAGTAGGCTACATAATTTGACCAAATAATTTGGCAGAAACCTGATTGAGCTAGATTATGACATTTACAATTAATGTAAGGAGAAGCGGAGGAAAGGAGTTTAAATTGAGGTTATCCTTCGAGTTTTTTGTTCTTATTATATGAATAGGCCTATGTGCATTCTAACATAAAGCAATGGAACTCTCACATTAGTTCACCCAAAACCCTTGTTATTTGAAACCTTCTTTAGAAATTTTACCTGTATCGTCTCATAGCTAATTTATTTTTTCCTATTCTCCATGTTTGAATGTTTTCATGATGACGTCTTTTCCTAAGCTACTGAAAAACTGAGTCTTTTACGACTCATATACGGCATTGCTCTTTGGTTTATGGTACTGGAGATGTATACACTTATAGTAATGAAAACGTAATGAAACATAGGTAATGAACACGTATAGACAAAAGTAGGCACAATCATGGGCGCAGGGCGGGTGTGTGTGTGTTGGGGGGGGGGGGGGCAA
>JAIPMN010106855.1:0-10790 GCA_020650975.1 Apostichopus californicus | reverse complement strand
GAATATGGCGTCGAAAATGTAAGAAATATAAGGTCACCTACAAGCAGGTCAACAGATATGATAACATTGATAACCTCAGATCACATGACCGTTAAGTTTGAAAATGTTCCACCAACCCATTCACAACTTGTCCCAAAATATCAATCGTGTCAGACCTTGGCACTGGGAGTTAATTGCATTAAATGTCTAAATATTAACTTTGAACTTGCATAACTTCACACACAAAGGTCACCCGGGGGTCAACCCATTGACATTTATGATCAGAAGGTACCTTTGACATCTGAAAATAGCATGAAAACTGTAAAATTCCCCAAAACACTTAAAGGTCACCAGAGGTCAAATTGAGGTCAAGGGTCACCCAGATGCGGGTCGACAATTGGATTACATTGAAGCAACTCCCAACCCTAACGGACAATTCGTTCTCAAGTTATCGTAAAAATACTTGTTTTTTAACATTAATTGACCTTTGGTGACCTGGGATCACATGACCGTTAAGTTTGAAAATATTCCCCTATACCATTTGCAACTTGTCCCAAAATATCAACCGTGTCACACCTTGGCACTGGGAATTATTGCACTAAATGTCTAAAAATTAACTTTGACCTCATATAACTTCACACAAAAAGGTCACCTGGGGTCAACCCATTGACATTTTTGATTGGTGAGACGTGAATATAGCATTAAAACTATAAAAATTAAAACATTTTTTTATTTGCCCATTTTATCCCCAAAATACTAGTTTTTTAACATTAATTGACCTTTGGTGACCTCGGATCACATGACCGTTAAGTTTGAAAATATTCCCCTATACCATTTGCAACTTGTCCCAAAATATCAACCGTGTCACACCTTGGCACTGGGAATTATTGCACTAAATGTCTAAAAATTAACTTTGACCTCATATAACTTCACACAAAAAGGTCACCTGGGGTCAACCCATTGACATTTTTGATTGGTGAGACGTGAATATAGCATTAAAACTGTAAAAATTCAAACATTTTTTTATTTGCCCATTTTATCCCCAAAATACTAGTTTTTTAACATTAATTGACCTTTGGTGACCTCGGATCACATGACCGTTAAGTTTGAAAATATTCCTCTATACCATTTGCAACTTGTACCAAAATATCAATCGTGTCACACCTTGGCACTGGGAGTTATTGCATTGAATGTATGAAAATTAACTTTGACCTTGTATAACTTCACACACAAAGGTCACACAGGGGTAAACCTATTGACATTTATGATCAGAAGGTACCTTTGACATCTGAAAATAGCATCGAAACTGTAAAAATCCCCAAAACACTTAAAGGTCACCAGAGGTCAAGTTGAGGTCAAGGGTCACCCAGATGCGGGTCGACAATTGGATTACATTGAAGCAATTCCCAACCTTAACGGACAATTCCTTCTCAAGTTATCGCAAAAATGCTCGTTTTTTAAACATTAATTGACCTTTGGTGACCTTGGATCACATGACCATGAAGTTTGAAAATATTCCCCTATACCATTTGCAACTTGTACCAAAATATCAACCGTGTCACACCTTGGCACTGGGAGTAATTGCACTAAATGTCTGAAAATTAACTTTGACCTCATATAACTTCACACACACAGGTCACCTGGGGTCAACCTATTGACACTTTTGATGGGTGAGACGTGAATATAGCATCAAAACTATAAATATTCAAACATTTTTTTCTTTGCCCATTTTCTCCCCCCAAACTACCAGTTTTTTAACATTAATTGACCTTTGGTGACCTCGGATCACATGACCGTTAAGTTTGAAAATATTCCCCTATTTTTGATCGGAAGGTACCTTTGATATCCAAATCTAGCATAAAAACCAAGCATTTTCTTTTTTGCCCGGTTTCTCCCAAAATAAGCACATTTTTTCTAATGTGACCTTTGACCTTTTGACCTTGGTTTCAGATGTAGTTTGATCTACTGATTCCAAAAATCAACATGACAAGTCTGTACAGCCATGCTATCTCCGACCGAAAACTTTGACCCCATATAACTTCGCACACAAAGGTCACACGGGGGTCAACCTTGTGATATTTATGATCGGAAGGTACCTTTGACATCTGAAAATAGCATCGAAACTGTAAAAAAACCCAAAACACTTAAAGGTCACCAGAGGTCAAATTGAGGTCAAGGGTCACCCAGATGCGGGTCGACAATTGGATTACATTGAAGCAACTTCCAACCCTAACGGACAATTCGATCGGAATTCGATCGCAAAAATACTGGTTTTTTAACATTAATTGACCTTGGGTGACCTCGGATCACATGCATGTTAAGTTTCAAAATGTTCCCCTAACCAGTTCACAACTTGTCCCAAAATATCAATCTTGTCACACATTGGCACTGGGAGTTATTGCAGTTTTAATATTTTCGGTTTTTGGACCATAACTGACCTTTGTGGGCACCAAAAACAATAGGGCACACCTTCTTCATATGGCGGATCTACAGTCCAAGTTTGGCCTCAATCCAACATTCCCTTATTGAGATAGAGCGTACCCAAGCAAGTGTCACAGACGCACACACACACACACGCCAACCTGACTACATAGGTTCCTTTTGCTAAAGCAAGGAACCAAAAATTATGAAAATCTGAAACTTCAATAATTCAGCTTTAACATGACACCACATTTAGGGTGCTTCAGTAAAGTTTGAAATTTGGCTTCTAGGGATACAATAGCTTGGACCTGCCCATTTATTAGGCCACAAAATTATACTTAACTCCCCTAGCCCCTAAATTTTCCTGTGATGTACACTCTATACAGGTACGTTTCATCACTTCCAAGCTTTCCCCCTAACTGCTTGCTTTCCCTCCCCCCCCCAACTTTGGAATTTCTTGTGCTGCCACTGACAATCTATTCGTTTTTAAATGAAATGTAGTCTTTGCCAAACTTCGTCAAACTATAGTCATAATTAGAAAAGCTCATAAATTCAGTGCTGTGTACTTTACAGAAATGGTCACCAGAAGAATTGTCAAACTTTGATCCATGGCAATGTTCCATATTTTGAAATGAAAGTAGCGACTTACAAGCATATGTGAATACGATCTGGTTGTCATCCAGTTCAGGGTAATGAATGTAAAAATGTGATTTTTAGACTAACACAGAATATTGCCTGTCAAAAATCCAAAGTTACAGGTGCTTTTTTGATGCAATCTTAGCAGCAGACTGTGTGATTAGTGGGTAATTTGCTTGAATTGTTTGAAAAACTAATGTTGAACATTTCACTCAAGTTGACTCAACACCCTATCCTCAGTTTTTGCTCCTGCAGAGCCTTTTCTCAGTATATTTTCTTGATGAACACATATTGCTGCCAGTGTACAAGTTAAAATATGATACTAGCAAACAACCAAATGCATTCAAAAGTGCTTTTAAGTCATATGTTAATGTTACAACAATAAAAAGGATTCACTCCAACCAACAGGATTATCTCCACACAGCACTTCTCATAGGTAATCAAATTTTCAATGATATTATTGACCTGTTTAGCTGCAGAGTCAATTGACAGTAATTCTGAATGTGGGATTATGCTATTAAATGATCAGTAAAGCCAACCATCACGGAGGCCTTTGTGGTGGAAAACATAAACAAGTATCTAAGGAAAATTTGACTCAATTGCCATCTTTGTTTTATCTTCTTTGTGCTGAAACATTAAATCTGCAATAGCTCATGATAAAAGAAACATGGTTTATATCAAGCTGTTCAATTAAAGAATCTCTATTACATGGGCAAATGATGATGGCTGGGTTTAGTTTTCCTTTTATGATATTTTATTAAAAGAGAACCAAACCTAACATTTTTGGGGATTTTACTTACCTGTCTCCATTCTACAATTATCACTTTCCCATCTACCTAAGCTACCAGACTGGAAACATGTTAGCACTGCACTCTCTATTCCTACTGTACATACTGCCACAGCCCTCATATATCTACCCTGCTGAAAGCTAAAAAGGTTGCCAGGATGGGGGGGGGGGGCAAAAACAAGATTACCATATCAATTTCTTGCCTTACAAGTTTATGTTTGATGGAGCAACTAAAGAAAATGCTGTCCTAAAGTCAAGTGCCAGAACATTATCAGAAAAGAATTCCAGATAAATTGACCATTGCAAAGGTATAACCCTACTGAAAGATGACAGATAACAGTCATTAGTGGAAATGGAAAACTTTCTCTGCCTCTTAAAAGAGCAAAGTTCAAATTCTGTGGCAGTTAGTGATATAGAAAAACCATCCATCACAGAAATGGTGCTCAAAGTTAAAACAATGATGTGTGGGTCATTTTAGAGGAAAGTGTTAAGTCTGTCATAATGTTTCTCTTGATTTCATTTTGGCACTTAAGACTGAATGCTGCCAGGTTTTCCTGCTGTTGTGAGTGATGAATGTTTCTCCTAAAATATAGAACTAGGACTTGCAGTAGGTTTCAGAAATGGTGACCAATATAACCAATAAAAATATGAAGTTTGCAGAAGAATACAGCATTCCCAACTCCTCCTCAACACAGGTTGAATGGAAAACCATTGTGACCTGAGCAAACTTTGTTGAGGAAGGTATTAAATCTGTCCGAACTAGTGTTCAAACGATTATGCATAACAGAAAATACCGATTACCGATTATTTGTTTCAAAATCGTACCGATTCCGATTCCGATTATTTGAAAAAGAGAAAATATCCCGTTTATACGAAATCGGCAATAAAGTTTGTGATAGAAAAAATTATTGTTGTGATTTTCCTGTTTCCTTTTGCTTTCGTTGTAATACAAGGCTCTAAGGTATCTTTTTGTAGGCCTATGTACCAAATTACCTCTAGAGTTTCTGGGAAAGAAAACTTTTTTTTTAAATTTTTTTTTACAAATTTCCAAAATACGAAAATATGACATCCTCCTTAGTCAGCACTGTGCTAAGCGAATGGCTTAACCACCTCGACGTGTATGTCACCTGTTAATGGCTTGAAATTGGCTATGAATAGTTACTCAAAATATCCATCTCAAATAGCATCTCAGACAAACCATCCATCTTCAATCTTTACCAAAGTGTAAATTTTAATACATATTGCCTACATTCCGACATAATTTTGTACTTATTTTCAGTATTACACCGTTTATGAACAAATAGACGGCGCTTTTGACGACTATTTTGTTTATAATTAGCGCATTATAAATCTTAGTTATTATTATTATTATTATTATAGAAATGTTACAAACTTGAAGTTAAACATACCTATTCGTTACCTATTTAACTCCATTCAAGTTCAATTAGAAAATGTAAGCTTAGGCCAATCAAACTGAAAAGCAAATTGTACCATCGTAACTTGTTTAAAATTACTCTAGAATGTTACCAGATTGATGTAAAGAAATAATAACAACTAGAAACTACTCCAATATAGAATACAACATTCCCTCTTTAAGACATAGCACATACCTTCCAAACAAATGCCGATTTCCAGCAAATTCAAAGTTGTAAACTAAGCTACGCATTTTTTTTTTTTTTTTGCAAACCGATGGTTAGGCTACATTTCCCATTGACTTAGTGTGGTTGTTAGGCTTACATGTGGTCGAAGGTTGCAGTATCTCATGGATATTTTAGTTCTAGCTAACTGCGTCACAATTTCAGCGAATAAGAGATGCTTAGACTAGATTTTCCCGTTGACTACGTGTGGTGTTCGGGTACCATGCGCGACGATATATAGCAGCAAGGAAAGTATGTAAAAAACTACGCAAAGTATTGTTTTTTGTTGTTGTTTTTTGCAAACCGATGGTTGGGCTACATTTCCCATTGACTTAGTGTGGTTGTTAGGCTAACATGTGATCGAAGATTGCAGTTTCCATGGATATTTTTATTTTTTATTTGCGACACAATTAGAGCGAATAAACAGATGTTGACTTAGTGAAGTAAGGCTACCATGTGGTCGGAGATTTGTGGGGATTTTAGGTTATTGTCGCTGGTACTGAAATTGCTTCGTCGAGGCCGTAATTTGCCAGTGACTTTGCGGGAAGTTCCCGGTGATTGTGCAAAAATATGGTGGGGCGGAAGTATCATTCCGCCCCCCGCTCCGCAAGTAAGAAAACCCCTTTTTCATTTCCAAATGAAAAAAAATCTCATTTCGAGCACCAAATTGCATCTAAGGCCAGGTGAAAATGCAAAATTATTTACAAAATGGAGTGGGTGTTGAAGTGTGCTATATATTGCACCAAATTGCATCTGAGGCCACCTGGAAATGCAAAAAAAATCCAAAAAAAGACCCCTCCCCCAGGCCGGCCATCAGTCTTCAGCCCCCCCACTCAAAAGTACTTTCCTACGCCACTGCAAAATAACAACAGTTTCCTTCTTTTCCAAGGTTATATAATTATTTCAACAAGAGCCCCATGAGCACTTTGGTTCCTTGCTTAGTGGTATATTAAAGTGTTGTGTGTCATCATCCAATATCATAATATTTATGTACAAGATATTAATCAACAACTGTATACCAAGTTTGGCTACAATCCGACTGGAGATTGCAATTATTGCAATGTAAAGAAAATGTGGACCCAAATGGTCCTAAACATATTGGGCCCCACAAATTTGGACCCAAAGAATGGCCCCAACATGCATTTGAGGTAGAAATATAATCTGGGCCCACCCGACACAGATGGTCCCAAAATATGTAGACCTACAAGTACCAGAGCTCTATTAACGAACAACTGTATGCCATACAGAATTCAGCCACAGTACCTTGCATACCGTAGAACCAGGATCATTCCCAGGTTTCATTTGATATGACCCAGGAAGAGGCGGGGAGACTTTCAAGAGAAATTCAGATTGATGTATATAATTAAATCAGTGTAGCATAACAGACGACTAACTAAGAATTTTAGAGAATTGGAAACAGCAGAGAAATTGTCCTGGGATTTGTACCATTGACCTCTTGATATCAAGCCCAGTGTTCTAATTAGTTAACAACTGAGCTATCCAGCCCTTAGTTGGTTGTGATCCCTATTTCTAGATATATCTAGATATAAATTTATTTTCTCTTTGCCTTTGTCTAAAAGTTTTCTGTTCCTTATTTTTTATTTATATTTGTTTCATTCTTACTTTGTTTTCACTTCAACTCATAATTTATTCCTTAAATGAATCTAAGGATATAGGTTGAAAGGACAGAAAAAAACTGTAGCAGACCTATGATAGGTAGCTTCTATATTGAGTGAATTACTTACCACATTGACTGCAAGATGGTTGTCCATCACAAAGACTACTTTTCCTTTCACCCAATTTTTAATATCAGTGCAATTAAAAAGCCTGACATTCACCAAGACATCATCACCAGCCTTAATGTATGGTGGCTTAACAGCATGTTTCACTCCTACATCTGCATCTTCATCCATTGTGTACCCTCCAGAAGGTTTCTGGTCCCTCTTGGTCTTTGGCTTTGAATCATGTTTTTTTCTCTGAAGTGGCTGAATCTTCTGAACTGCAACCAGGACACAATTTCCTCCTTGGCACCAGGAGTAATTTACACCCACTGAATCATCCAAGTTACACTGGAGGAGCAGCCAGAAGAGGAATAGTAACAATGCACAACTACTTTTTATATTCCATTAAATAAACAATATTCTCCTTCATGGAGAAACTTTAACATGAAACAAGTAAAAATTTGCTCTTTACAGGCTTTATCACTCAAAGAGAAATACTGTAACCTTTGCAAGATAAGTCACAGTAACTTTGCTCCATCTTGTTCATTCCAAACCACAGTTACTCTACAACTCACTCTCTTCTATACTGAATAGAGACACTCAGTTTATGACAAACGTTTGCACAATTTTACAATGTCCTTTCAATTGGATACTAGTACAGTGTTGGAAAACCTTGTTTAATTTCCTGTGAACACATTTCAAACAACTGCCGATTTCCTATCCATACTGACGTGGGGTCCAGGGGCCAACCTTAGGGTGGGGTCAAGTGGTGGAATGAGGGGCAAACAAGGGGCGTGTCTGGCGATAAGAAATTTTGCAGTTGCAGATGAAAAATACTGACAACTTTCTATATTTACATTATCACATAACTGATGAAAATTTTAAAATGACAAATTAGAATAGAAATATTATGTTATAAATGAAAAGAGGTTTAATCAGTCTACAATCTTTAAAAGTTTAACTTACAAAACTTCCGATATTATACAACAATGCCTAACAATGAATAGCGTGTAATGTACTATACGTATAACACTGCAGTGCTTAACCCTACCCAAAAGACTACGGTACTGAACAACATGTACTGCCAATTTTCCCAGGTACCTTGCCAAACAACTGTGAGCTCATTCCCTGTCAAATACCTGTTTTTTAACATTTTTTTGTCATGTTTCCAGTGTAAGTTCCATGGAGTAAACTGTTTTGGCTCCACTTTAGAATTAATAAGGTCAGCCAGTTAAAGATCAGCAAAGTTATGCAAACTATTACCACAGACGTTCAAGAATAGTAGGTCAAATATCCCTGTAACGTTTAGGTAAGTAAAAAACACCTCAAGCTAACTCACTCCTCCGCATTAACAAAACTGTCTATTCCCCATGAAAACATGAGGCAAAGTCCATACCATACACTCATAGCACGATATCACAGTACCTAGCTATGGCCATCTTTATGAAAGTAAACCCTGATTCCCGGGAAATACATGTTTTTAGGCCACTTGGCATGATTAACTAAATATTGAATATTGTTTCCATGTTCCTGTAGATAAACTCAACTCCGCAAAATACAATTAGTTGTGTTTTGTAGTTATGTGAGATCCATAACTGTCGAGGTGGTCAGGCTATTTTCTATACACCTTGGTAGGATATTATTTCTTTTGTATTTTTGGAAGTTCTAGAAAATACTTTCTGTTCCCCCCACTAAACACCAGATGTGGTCTTATATATTCATAAATGGGTGTACTAGAGCCTTGTTTACATGACATTAGTTGCATTTAGCATGATATGTCAGTTTCACATGAATTTTGCGAAATTTTTTAGTTTGATCATTCGTAAAATTTTAAAGGTCTACCACCTTACTTTTTGTACACAATTGGTAATGACTCTAGTGATTTTCAGAGTTTTCATTTCTATATGGTCACGTGAAGAAGTGTATAAACTTATCCCGAATGCAAGATAACCATGGGGGATTTCCAGCAGACAAATTTTTCTTTGCGAGAGTCAGTTGCAGGGAATCCCACAATCGCGCACCTTAGAGGCAACACTGAATGTCAAATTCATACAAAAGAAAACATTAACTAACATTTAATAAACAAGAAAACCAAGAGGTTTTGAGATTCCTTGGCATCTAAATATTACTGTAGGTTTATTGTGTACACTTGGTTCCGACCTTTTATGAATATTAAAGTAGCCTCAACACAAATGTTGTTCCTTGCTATCAGCTCAAGTTTGATGAACAAATTGATATTTTAAAGAATTTGCTTTAAGCTCTACCACTCATTAATATTCATGCCCCCCTCATTAATCGTATTGGGGTAGAATTCAGACTTGCAGCTGGAAGGTTAGGGGTTCGACTCCTGGCCAGGTCATACTGAAGACTTTAAAAATGGAACCTATTGCCATTGTTCTTGGTGCTCAGCATAGCTCATCCCAGACTGGTCGGCAAATATTATGACCAACTTTTGTAATCATTCATTATTATTTTTCATTGTTCATTTCCCGGATAAACCTGGGATTGCTGAGAAATTCTGACTCCTGTACGGATTCACAGGCTTCTAACATTTCTTCATCGACCATATGTTCCAAAATTAGATCACGAATTTGTAGTTTTTGCATACTACCCTTAACAGGAATACCAAAATATATATACCTATGTACCATGAATGAGATCAATCCACCTTGAGATTGCTGAGAAAAATTAATTTCAAGCTTTTTGCGAAAAACAACACTTAGCCCCGCCCCTCATGAATAATAATGAGATTGGACAAACTGTTACAATATTCATATAGAGGACTTTCCTCTAGTACCACCAAACCAAGTTCCATGAAAATTGAACTTACGGTTGCGAAGATATTGACATTTGTTGAAAATCACTCTAAGCCCCGCCCACTCATTAATATTCATGATATTAGCACCAAAATAAATAGGGATCGGCTACTCATGATGGGTAACCTATGTACCAAGAATGAGATCAATCCACCTTGAGATTGCTGAGAAAACCTAATTTCAAGCTTTTTTGCGAAAAACAACTTTGCCCCGCCCCTCATGAATAATAATGAGATTGGACAAACTGTCACAATATTCATATAGAGGACTTTCCTCTAGTACCACCAAACCAAGTTCCATGAAAATTGAACTTACGATTGCGAAGATATTGACATTTGTTGAAAATCACTCTAAGCCCCGCCCACTCATTAATATTCATGATATTAGCACCAAAATAAATAGGGATCGTCTACTAATGATGGGTAACCTATGTACCAAGAATGAGATCAATCCACCTTGAGATTGCTGAGAAAACCTAATTTCAAGCTTTTTTGCGAAAAACAACACACTTAGCCCCATCCCTCATGAATAATAATGAGATTGGACAAACTGTCACAATATTCATATAGAGGACTTTCCTCTAGTACCACCAAACCAAGTTCCATGAAAATTGAACTTACGGTTGCGAAGATATTGACATTTGTTGAAAATCATTCTAAGCCCCGCCCACTCATTAATATTCAAGATATTAGCACCAAAATAAATAGGGATCGTCTACTCATGATGGGTAACCTATGTACCAAGAATGAGATCAATCCACCTTGAGATTGCTGAGAAAACCTAATTTCAAGCT
>JAIPMN010106817.1:2981-14656 GCA_020650975.1 Apostichopus californicus | reverse complement strand
CCCCCCCCCCCCCCCCACAAAAAAGAACACTTTACCAAAGCATATATACGTATCTGAAAAAGGTAATCAGTAATCAATAGAATCCACCTTTATTTCAAGTTATTATTTCTTATCTTAAGGGTCAGCTTAGAGAGTAGATCAGAACAATGGAAGTTTTAATCAGTTTGAGGGAATTGGCACAGACAAAAATCTTCTTTGGAGTGATTTCTTATTTCAGTACAGTGTTCTATGGCGAATGGGTTCCATCTAGGTTGGATATATGGACACAGAGTGATATTGTGATGTCACCACCATGTTCCTGCAGTTTGGGTGGTTGATGTTATATTTTAATGTCATTTTCTCTTAACCTATAATTCATATGAGTACTGTATATGCTTTGGTGAAGCATTGTTTTGTATTTTCAGGTTTTTCTATGAGGTATATGTAAAACCTCTGGTCTTATTCTCTTTTCAGGAAATAGCTCCATGCAAGATAAACTCAAACCTTTTCCTTCCATTAATTATTAAAACTATAACAGCATTAAAGACATTGACATAACTCACCTTTCCAAACTGTCCTGGAGAGGCCAACATTTCATGCATTTCGCTTCCATCTCCATTACAAAATATTAAAATTCTCCTCATGTCAGATGACAACATTTTCCTGGTGAGAAAATAAAAAGGGAATGACTTGCAATATACTGAACCAACTGAAAAGATGCTTTCATTGGTGCTTTAGGATAAAGATGCTTTCATTGGTGCTTTAGGATAAAGATGCTTTCATTGGTGCTTTAGGATAAAGATGCTTTCATTGGTGCTTTAGAAAAAGTTATGATTGATTTAGTTTTGCACTTAACTTATCACTAAACAAATAAACACATATGTTTTTAAATAACAAACTTATCCTGGAATTCAATGACACTCATAAAATTGGAAGTACAATCAATTTCTGCACTCTTGTGACCAAAGAAGTATTTTTTATGTTACTAAACTGCTGGTTAAGTCTCACAGCTAATTTGACTAAACTGCTGGTTAAGTCTCACAGCTAATTTGACTAAACTGCTGGTTAAGCTTATTTGACTAAACTGCTGGTTAAGTCTCACAGCTTATTTGACTAAACTGCTGGTTAAGTCTCACAGTTTATGTAACTATACTGCTGGTTAAGTCTCACAGCTTATTTGACTAAACTGCTGGTTAAGTCTCACAGCTTATTTGACTAAACTGCTGGTTAAGTCTCACAGTTTATGTAACTATACTGCTGGTTAAATCTCACAGCTTGTTTGACTAAACTGCTGGTTAAGTCTCACAGCTTATTTGACTAAACTGCTGGTTAAGTCTCACAGCTTATTTGACTAAACTGCTGGTTAAGTTTCATGTATACCTCATTCTCCTAGACAGTTGATTTCTCGGTTTCTTCTTCTTCTGATCTGTTGGTAACTGAACACCATTCAATGTCCACATGGCGTGGATATTCTTATGAGCTGTGCCTGTAATGAGCAAGTAAACAATTATTTAGAACAGAAAGAAAGAGACAATATATCTTGGCATAACAAGGTATTGATTTTGCTGAAATGTGGTTAACCAAAATATCAAAGCCTACTATTCTAATGTAGTTGTTCCTGGTTGATTCTTAAGATGAGCAACACATAAAACAGCTTCAAATTCACATGAAAACTGAAAAGCAGATTAGGAAAGAACATCTCTGTGTTAGGATTTCAAGACAGTTATCTATGGCGGTCAGCATTCTTCAGTTAATCTCTCAACAACAAATAAAGTAACCAATACAACAGTAGATAACCTTGCTCCCCTTTTGGAAATTACTCTTTTGAAAATCAGTGTCTATGAAAATATAATCTGAGATTAGACAAATTGTTGGGCCACGGTGCTTTTGTAGCTGTTAGTATCTCCATACCACAACCTCTCTGGTTCTCAAAACCTTACCAGGAACCAGGTTCTATTGTCCAGGAACCAGGTTCTATTGTCTTTATAAAAATTGCTACTGTGTAGTATTGTTGAGCAGGGTCTTCCATGGATTTGGTATTTTTGATTTGCAAATTTGACAATGGGGGATTGGTTCTGTTTGATTCAGTTTCATTTAAAACAACTTTGTTCAACATGGCTGCACTGCAGTGATGACAAATGGTGTGCCTTCACCTCCTTCAGAATTTGAAAGAGTAGCCAGCCGATGAGATACTCTCTCATCCGATGCATGGGAATGTTATGGGGTAATTACACACCTGTCTCATTGGTCTCTGCCCACTCATGAAAAGACAAGGCTTGATATAAGCAGTTGTCATTGTCATCAACAATCATTGCGTAAGATGGATTGAAATGAGCTTCTGTTGGTTTCCTCATCCTTGCGAACTAAAGATAATCAGTCTGTAACTACTTGTAAAATTAGTCATAATATTAATCCATTTTGAACTGTTGAATTTTGTTGAAAGTTGAATTTTGTTAAAATAATTATACACTTCCATTATTTCAAGTCGAACCTTAATGATGCACTACCCCCCCCCCACCCGGCCCCAGTCCACACCTATTTCATTCTTTCAAACACCATAATCAGATCAAATGTTCCTGATAAAACTGTACATAGAAAGATAGAGAGAGTAGCAAGTATACCTTTGGCAGATGCAACTGGATCCTTGAAGGGTTCCCCACAAGAAATGAAAATTTCAGCATCTTTAGGAATTTCTTCGGCTGTCTTAAGTTCGGTTCCATCAATAAGAAACATTCTCCTTGCTGCAAACTTGAGGTCCAACTTTAGGGTACAATATTCTAGAAACTGAACAGAAAGGAATACAACAACTTCCAATGTTATATTTTTTTAACTTAGTGATTAAACATTACATATCAGTTTTGAAGGCTCTAAGCTTTGTCTCAAAGCATACCATAGTTACTGCATAGAAAGTCTCCTACACATCTTTTTCACTTGTATAGCATTTGTCTATATCGTTGGGCATTTGCAATGCAATTACTGGATCAATTACTCCCAGTACATTATTGTTAACATTATCATTCAAGTTTCTTGTATAAACACAATTTCAGGTGCCTAGATCAAGTGCATAATATTTTTATATTGCATCCAGCTACACATAAAGTATGAATATTCATTTCATGTAGCATGTATTACTACTACATTGTGTATTTGTATGTGTTGGCAGTATATAGAGCAGATATGCGTGTTTGAATCTATACTTTTAATGGGGTAATTAATCACGTTTAACAGATTGTGTTTTTCTTCCGTTTCTTGATAATCATATAAACACTTACTATCTGTTAACATAGTTTGCCTAACCAGAAGAGTACACTATCAACCATGTTTGGTGATACCATACTACATGAACAAAACATATCTTTATCAAAGAGCATCTGTTTTTGATACCCAAGTCCATAACTGAAAAGCCCTTCATACACTTACATGTTTATAAAGATTCATGAATACACTTCAAATATGCAATAGTAGCAATGTGATTGTACTGAGGTTTGAATAACATTAACAGACATACACTGGTACATGTTTATGGTAAGTAAACTTGAAGAAAAATGAGTCTCAAATCAAATCAAAAGGAGTTTAACCCCTGGTCGACCTTGCGAGAGGTCCTACGGGGGGATAAGAAAATTGTTTTTATAGAATAGACACTTTTTTCTTTTCTTTTTCTTGGGAAAGTTGTCTATTGTTCAGTCAAGGAGTTCCTGGTAAGTGAAGTCTTATGTAATCACATCGTATAGAAGCCACAAATAATGAGTCTCAAGATATGGGGATTACTCTTAAGAAGTATGCAATAGTCCAACCTACCACTTTCAGTGTTGGAGCTGTAATACGGTAACCCTGGTCCCTTAATCCATTCTTGAAGGCCATGGCTCTTATCACCTTAGGTTGCTTCTTGTAGAGTCCTTTAGACTGTGAGAATCTCTTTGAGGAAGCAGCAGACGTGACAGATCGTCCGCTCCAAGGACGCCCACTCCAAGGTCTGAAAACAAGCAAAATACTCAAAACAATCACACTCGCAAGACTTTCATTTGCAAATATATACATTTATATTAAAGATGTTGTTTGAAAGCTTTACAAGCACTTCAACAATTTGATTTGATGCTATATAGGTTTCCCTTGCAACTTGATTAAAAACACTGTCTTTATTACCAAGCCATATCATATCCTCACTCATACTTGAATAACTTTCAGTCTCATCAACAGACTATTTATTACAACAATATGTCTAGTATTAAACTATTATTGAGCAAGGTTTAAATGGTGTAATCCAGTTGGATAATCCAGTTTTTTTTCCACAAACATTAATGTAAAATCTTGTTTTTCACTTGAAATGTTTGATGTATTGTCTACTTTCATTGTTGCTGACAAATTGTAGTTTAAAAGAGCAACGAACGTTTGCACTCCATCACCAAAGTTTGGCAACTTTGTTCTATACAGATACTAGGTTTCTGTGGGTCCATATTATTAAATACAGCTTGACTTTGTAATGAGGCTGACTACCTTTTGGTTTTATATACAGGAGCACTCTCTGGTCTCTTCCTGACAGGTCTTTTACCCTCCTCTTCCTCCTCTCCATCTTTCAAGTCAGACTTTGAGTGACCAGCCAAAAAACTCATATCAATTCTCTTCTTGTCAGATGTTCTGCTCACAGCAGAAATGGGCCTCGAGCCTCTCGTCTTACCAGGGAATGATGGTCCATGATCTGAAAATGCTACTCGCTGTAGATAAGGGGAAGCTTTAGCCGCAGATCTGTGCAATCTGTTGGTGTGATCGACAAGCAAAATGAACGATTAATTGTAAATACCCATTTTCAACAGCTGGTTGTTTTACAACTACTCTTTATTCACACATTTTGCTTACATTGTACTTGTACTGCCAGAGATGCTATGGCATCACCTTTGAAAGCGTTGCTGAACTTATTCATATGAATTGATTAAACATATCAAGTACTGTACAGGGTACAGGGTGCCGTTTTTACCAACGGGTATAATCTGTGAAAGACAGAGTAATAATCTAAAGAACTAATGAAAAAAGTGACAGCAATGATGAGAAGGAGCTCTTTATGTGGATGGCTGGATGAACAAACTAAAGTAATACTTATAGGCATTACACAAACATTAACTTACACTTACAATAAATTATGTGTATGAGATGCATTGTTTGTTTAGTTAAGACACTATAGACTTTCCACTACATAGCAATAAACATGACACAATACATTCCCACATGCACTAATTATTGAAGTACACAATGGTATACCAAAACTATGGAGTGGCTTCATCTTTAATAGTTGAGAATAATTCTGTGTTACATTTGGAATAGTTCAACTGGAATATTTAAAACAGTTTATAAAGTGGCTTTACTTTCTCTTTGACTGAGCAGGCTGACTCTTCTGTAGGCTGTCCAGGTACTGAGCAACCAATAAGTCTTCATAGCTGATAGCATCACTGGGAGAGCGGTTGAATTTCTTTTCTCCAGAAAAAGGAGTACTTGTGGCAATTGATTCTGAAATTCGTACCGACCGATCCCTCCCAGGTGACATGTCGGTCCTAAAAAGAAAAAAAAAAACAAGGAATATGGTTTCAAAAATGTTGTTAATTAACGATTATTTAAAGAAAAATAAATTATGAATTTCAGAAATCTTTTTTTTTGTAAATTTGTATTGTACCTGTGCAACAACTGGTTTACTACTTTTTACTTAGGACTGGGAATTGAAGGAAAGTTCAGTGCCACAACTAAGGTTATGCATCATACATCTAGCATGGTTGGTCCAATTATGTTGCCCTTAAAGCTTAAGGTTACTCATTGCATGAATAAATTTCTCAAATTTCTTTATACCTAGCCTTGCAATTATTACCAAAATGCACATCTACATTCATATTTTGTATAAATCTTTACAAAACTCTTGGCAATGTTCATGGCATTATTTTCACATGAAATGGCCGTATGTCGAGACCTCATATGACGCAGTCTACATTAAAAGATCAGAATGTATCCAAAATTAAAAATTTTAAGACCCCTCCCCCAGGATGGCGATCACAATCCATCATGCATCAGCCCCCCCCCTGACAAAAATACCTTCCTACGCCAGTGTATTTATAAGTAATACCTACAAACTTTAACACTATAACAAATCTATTTTATACAAGAATTTAGTATATTGACTTCAAATAGAACAATACTTATTCTGCTTCTTATCATGATATTATATAGGCGTCCGAGAACTCCGGATCAACCTTGACAAAGTTAACTCTGGTGTCTCACAATAGATATGTCTACATACTGCTGAAATACCATGTGCAACTACATTCTAATTTCTATTCATTTTAAAACAATGTTTCTCAAGATGTTCTCAAAAATGTGATATTTCTCAAATATTTTTGTTCTACCTTTGTTTTTTGCACACGACTAATGTCAGTAACGAAAAGAATTCAGTCTTCATATTCTGGTATTCCTCAAAGATGTAGGCCTAGGCTAGGCTAATTTAGAAAATCATTCAAATTTCATATCAAGATGTTGATTAGATATAACCAGACACACCACTATTGCTCAACTCATACACTAAACTATGGTTTTGTTGCAACCCTTAGTTTTAATGCTACTGTCCTGGAACTCCCGACAGTCCCAGACCTCCCAAATTGACCCTATCCCAGGGCCGTCTTAACGCATGGGCCCACTGGGCCCTGGCCTAGGGCCCCGCGATGTCAGGGGCCCCGCAATCGTAGTAACCCCATGTATTAATCTGGGAGGAAAACTTATTGAATAGGCCACTATGCCTGATTGAATTTGATACTTGACAACTTGTGACGAGAGTTGGTGAAACACTTGAGAGTTTGACATTAAATATTCGAATCTGAGTTGGCAACCCTGGAATATACAATGCCCCGAAGGCTTACAACACCAGACAACTCGATCCGCGGTCCAAGCACCAGTCATTTTTTTCAGTGCAATTCTCACCCAGGAGAATATATCCGGTAAGTTGATATTCATTTTTGATCACTTAAAATCGATTACCGTCATACTGTATATGGTCATAAATAAATGAGCCTTTCGGCACATCAATGATCAGGTGGAATTGATCCTAAATCTTGTCTACTGTAATTACTTTGTGAGCTCTTTATTGGCATGTCCATGATGTCCTAGTAGTAGAAGTGAACTGCTCCTATGCTATGCGCGATGTCTAGACAACCCTTTACGTCCCAAAGTATGAGTGTGTCATACATTGGAGAAAAATTTTTGATTACCACTAATTACTCAACGAATGCAAACAATTCAAGCACCACCTCGTCCTCGATGAAGAATGCACAACACTCCCAGATATCTACAGGAAACTCTTTTCAGATCAATTGAAATACGTGTTCCCGAATGTTGAAATTGCCCTCCGAATTGTCCGATGCATGATGGTTACAAATTGTACTGGGGAACGTTCATTTTCAAGGTTAAAACTAATCAAGAATAATCTCCGGAACAGAATGGGGCAATGGCTCTCTCTCATGTGCATAGAAAGCTACATCCTCAAAAAGATTGACCTTCAGCCAATCATACAACAGTTTACGATCAAGAACTGCCGCAAGTTCCGTTAGTTTTCCCAGTTGAAAGACTCAACACAAGGGTGTTACAAATGGTGAGTCCAGTATTGTTAAGGAAGGGATGGAGGGTAACTGGAAGATTACTCTTCTATAATGTATTTCAGCTTTTAGATATATCACGTATGTTATTCAGCTAAAGTTTTATGCTTTATGCGCGACAAAGGGGAGGGGTGGTAAATGCAGGCATGTCTATGCTTGAGCGATTGTCAAGGATGTCAATTTTTTCACGCAACTTTTTTCGAACTCACTTGATTGAGGGGCCCCGCTCCAATGCCGGGCCCAGGGCCCGGTGATTTCTTAAGACGGCCCTGCCCTATCCTAAGCTAGATCATTCAAGTATCAATCAAGATAAGTAACCTAGCATAGGCTATACTTGATGACAAACATCTGAAACGATGATGAATTTTCAGATAACTAGAGGAATAAATTTGATTTGAGTTTAAGCAGGGCTTCAATCTACTGTAACCATGGAGCTATAAACTCTGTTTATAGCTCCATGCTGTAACTTACTGTTAAACTTAAAGAAACTGCATTAGGCCTACGTTAATACCATTAGGTATAGTCAGTATTGCTAATTTCGGAACACTGCCAATTTCGGACACCCCTAAGAAATGCACGATTTCACCATGACAACCTACAGGAAGAGCCAAATTTCACCAAAAAGTACGAAATGACCCGTGTGCAAGTAAATACTTACATATTTGTCAATAAAATGTCGGAGATCTATGAAGTCTGTTATAATTACTGAAAGAGCAACTGCGCCACCAATTTTATCACCAGCGCCACACTGTGGGACTGTGTGTCCGAAAATTAGCAATACTCTAGTCTAGCAAAGAAATACCAGTTCCACAATCACGAAGAATCTTCTTTTTAACAACGTGAAAACAGTTTGCAGGAAAGAAAGTTTGGCCGTGTATCTTAATATAACACACTTCTCCCACCATATCAAGTATATTTTCAGGTGATTTATACCAGAAGATATAGTTTTGGGGTGTTTTAAGGCTTAGGTGTCCGAAATTGTCAGTGTCCATGCTAATACAAGTACTAGCCTAGGCCTAGGCTATACTACACTGTTACTGTATGAAGTATAATAGGTGTAACGTTAGGCTATGATTTAAAATAAACTTTCTAGCCGCTAACGTGACAACGTTGTGCAGGTGAACATAGCAGATCCAAAGGCTCAATACAAAAACTTCAGTAGACCTATGAAATTACCCGTGATTGTATCCTCCTGGCGTGTTCAAATCGAATCGCTTATCCTTATCGCTTATTCCAAATATGCCTCCAGATGTTGACAAAAGATTCAGTGTTTTCAATAGTTTGGTATGCGCAGCGCCATATTTGCAGTATCACCTTGGTGATTTAAAACTAAGAAAGCTAGTTCAGTCGTTTACTATAAAGGCTGTCCTCGAACTGGTAAGTTGCAATTAGACAAACCAGAAGCACAATTTTTGGTGTGGAGAAGGGGACTAAGATTTTTAGTAGTTCAAAGGAGTTGAGTCCTCTTTGAACACTTTATGGTGGTTTATTTTGCAACTTTTGAAAAGATGTTGAGGAAGTTTCGACTGTTGAGTAGTTAAACACATATTCATGTTATGTATGTACTGTACAGTAGGAAGTTCAGTACTATGTTTGTCTGACAGTGGGAGAGGTGAAGAGAGTCAACTAGTAACACTCCCCCCAACCAGCGGCGTAACGCCTATGGGCTCGGACGGGGCAAACCCAGGGGCCCCGACCAAAGGGGGCCCCCACTGCACTGATGTACAGAACTTAGAAGAGGTGTACCCTTTTTTTTCTTTCTTTTTTCAAACGGCACGTTTTCGTTGGAAAAGAAACTATAAACGAGACAATGGACATATTTTTCTGTGCGTGAATACGTTCGTCATAAATCATATGCCCCTGCAACTGCAAACCTCGTGTCCTTCTTTCCGCACGACTGCATGACTGACTGACTAAATGACTGTGACCTTAGTACCTACTCAAAGCTGTTATCGACTGTGGTCCTATTTATTACACTTCCAGTCACAGTGGCGACCGCAGAAAGATCATTCTCCAAGTTGAAGCTAATCAAGACTGACCTACGTTCAACCATTTCTCAAGATCGGCTGGATTCGCTGGCTATCCTTTCCATCGAGAGCGAGGAGGCATGGTCACTTGATATAGATGGACTAATAGATATGTTTGCTGACAAGAAGGCCAGGCTCAGTAAATTCAAGCTCTAGCCTTTCCAAGTTCTCGGGAACTTGGATACCATTTGTCCACAGGAGTTACGCCACGGGTGGAAATATACATGTTTATGTTAATTGGACATTGGTCATTTGGTCTTGTCCTTTCAATCTCTTAATGTATTCTAGCTTTGCAACGCATTTTTTCATGTTCCCAGTATGACAGACAAGGCGGGCCAAAAATATGTCTATGAACGCAGATTTTCCCCAAAATCTCAGTCGATAAAATCACCACGAAATGTTCCACATACGGCTTCGATTGCACCAGAGAGCTTGTAGAACCCCAGACCCACGCCTTTGGGACTTCCGCTCCGCGCTCGTGATGTGCGCTGCGCACACATCGGTTGATTCTCCGCAGCAGCCAGGGGGCCCTTCCTTCCCTGGACCCAGGGGCCCCCAGACTCATCGTTACGCCGCTGCCCCCAACCTACCCAAGGTATATTTGGTTACGCCCCAGAGGAACACGATATATAAAGCAAAACTGTATGAAATGTCCAAACCATGGTTTGATATGTGGCACTGCGCGTACTGCTTCTGTTGACGACATGATTTCTTTTGAATTCCCATTTTGATGGATATCGCGAAAGTTGAACCTTTTCTGTTTGTTGTCTGAAGCTGGGGAAGTGGGTAGCAAGGAATGCAGTGCAGCAATGTAAATTGGCCCCAATGAGAGTGAGCCCAATCTTTGCACACTAAAGCCCAATCCATGGATTGGGCTTTGGTGCGCAATTTTCATATGTGGCACATCTAGCTCCCAGATATATGCACTCTAGGGCTTTCTGTGTTGAAGGACAGGATTTCTTTAATGCCATTATTTTTACAAAGGTCCCTTTTGCAACTACTTTCCAGACGGCTCAATGGGTTCTGAATAAACAACACCACTCCTGCCATAAAGAAAAAAGACCAGATTTCTGTCATAGTAAGGCTGCTTAAATTTCGAAACGGTGCGATCTTTTGAAAGTTTACAAAGAACATTTGTTTTCAAGAAATTTAAATACGTCAGTGGACATTTTAACATTTTATTAATTTTGCTGAAACTGATCAAGCATTTATAGCGATCACATTTTACATATCTCATTATTCACACAACAACATATTATGTTCTACATCATCATCATCGGTTTGGGGCAGGCGGATGGGGGGGGGGGGGTGAGAGGAGTGGGGTGGGAAGTTCTGCTTTTAATAGTATTGCAACGCAGATGCTAGTCACGTGGTATATCAATGTTGAAACAGACTGTACGTTGCTGATACATTCCTAAAGCGGGCGATCATTTAACTGTATGTGTTGTTTGGATTAATGGTTGATATCAACAATTATAATTATGTTGTGATATCAGCAACTTGAGTTAAACCATTTGTTTATATAATCAAATCAACTTTTCGCAAAGTAGTAGACCTGTATACGAATGACTACGGTGTTTCCTAGTCACGGTAGGGCTGTAATTCAAGCCGTTGGCCGGCCGGGTGCGGTGCTCTCCGTTGTTACCCTGCAACACCAATAGATGTAGCTCACAGAAAGTTCTGTGATGTAGCTTCGGAATAAAGTTTATAAAACTGACAAACGGAACTGAATATGAACATATGGCAAGCATGAGACTCACACTATAGCTCGTGATTTTAGCGGTCACTGGTAATTTCCATGATAGTTTATAATTGCAACATAAATTTATTCCTATGTCTGCATCAAGTCACCTCTATAGAGAGCCTGGGCACAAAAACCACGACAAACTTGATAAAACCCTCAACCTCAGTCCCCCTTACATGCATAAGATGAAACGTGACGGAGCTAGGTCGGCGCAATTGATGAACAAAACTTGACTGCAAATCGCTTTCGTCATTGTGTTAACAACCAAGGGCGTAGGAACCGGGGGGCTGGGGGCGCCAGCCC
>JAIPMN010106706.1:0-28458 GCA_020650975.1 Apostichopus californicus | reverse complement strand
AGCTACATGTTAAATAAAACTGAGAACCCCATCGGCCTTATCATTTTAAACAATATTCAAATAAATCTCAGCAGAATGACACCATGTGTAGATTAAAAACAGCATCATGATCTTGTAAAACAAGAGTGCAAAATAATCATATATAAGTTAAAGCATAAATGAGTTTCAGATTGAAGCTGTCACGAGGAGCCCATTGATACATTACTGTTCTGTCCTCCGTGGAGTGTTCTAATGAGAGGAGTGTCCTATTTTCATTTATATATATATTTAGTACATTTTTTTTACAATCATTTTACTCATTTCAGTTAGTCTGGTCCATGTTAGCTTCGAGGATTAGGAAGCCTTATAGAAACCTTTGATCGACCAAACGAATCGTTAGTTGTATACATGACATGTCGTACTCTTTCTGGCATTCTTTCAAAACAAGATAATAATCCAAAGTTAAATAAAAAGCAAAAAGAAATGCAGAAACATACAAAAACAAAGACAACCCGTTTTCCTTAGCCTTGCTTTTGTTTAACAACTGAAAATTATTATTAACTTTAAGTTATTCTGCCGTTACACCTTGATTTCTCATAAGAGTAGAAAGAAAGTGTTATAGAATAATGTGAAGGAATAGTAACAAAATTTACAATGTTGAAGGTTTTCAAAAGGAATTAGATAAAGCATCTTTTAAATTGCAATTTTGGAAATAATTTCAACAGATGGAAACAAATTAAAGAATATAAACTGCCATGATCTAAACTTAAATCATATACTTAAATATAGTGTCATACGCAACTACAGCAATGTGTCTAACCAGTATAGGAATGAATATTTCAATTAAATTGAATGGTCTAAAGCGTCATCGCATGTTTGTCATTGTTTCAAATAACAATAATGATCCACTGATATGTTATTAACAACATTCAGAGTCACTCTATTAAATCTGCATAAGCATTAGTTTATGTTTTCTTAAATATAAATTCGAACTTTAAACCTTTAACTTTAGTAAAATATATAATATTTCACAAACGTGACATTGTAATTGTTTGGGTGCAATGCCGTAGATATAACTGTATGTTTTAGTTCGGAATGAAACAAAACCGTTCCTTTGTTTATGTTTATGTTTTGTAGCATTATTTCCTTACCTGAAGCGATGACGGAAGCTTTCCACCTAAAGAAAATCAAACATGGAAGGAAACAATGTAAAACTAAGATAAACTATTAAGAATGTCGACAATCTTCCCCACATTTAGAAAGGATATTTATCCTTGCCTCAATAAATCCAAGTCTCTACACAATGATTTCAATGCTTATGTTGAAGTGTGACTTTCTCTCAAATCACACAAACTAATATATACATGTAACAAATGGCATCAATTTTGAATAGACTTCCTATCATCATAGTTAGCCTTCAACTTATATAAGGTAGTTGTTAATTACACAAAAACTTTTCAATATTAACCTATCGAATTAATTCATTTCATTTATATAAACTGTACAAATAGCACGCTGTCACATATAGCCACATTTTATACCAAAATAGGAAACCGCAAACAATTAAATTTAACTTAATAATTCACTGCTCTGCTGCTCGTGGTACCAATCATACTTTCACCAACACTCTGATGTGACGATAAAATTGTTAACCTAGATTTTTATAAGTTGTATCATTTAATGTCAACAATACATGATAATTAATGTTGTGCCCACATTCACATACTACTTTTCACATACCACATCCATACTACCGAGTACTTAACATGTCACTTAAAAATAATAAATTAAAACATAATTTAAGTGTTGATATATCATAGTGTTACAAAAAAATAAGTTTAGAGCTATTACTGTTTCAGATGTTTCATATTCAAGATATGTAACTTTAAAGTATGATAAATATTTGAATCGCAGTTTCCTGGATTACGTTTTTTCATCGTTTTTGCATCCTGACAGTTGTGTATTAAATAAATTGTGATACCATATTAACGACAATTTCCCAATAAAAAAATTCCCCTACCACAATTTTAATGCATACCAACAACAAAAAGTAGGAGGGTAACCTCTCCCTGCGGTTACTTGCCGTTTCAATACATTAAATATGCAGCACAAGAGTAGCTTCAAGCTGAACCTGGCTGAATATCGTACTGCATGTACCTACGCTGACCTAAAACAGCAAGGACGTTCTACTACACATGGGGAAGTCAAATCAGACAAAGATCAGCATCTACACTGAGACCTGACCTGTAGATATTTCGTAGGGTTTGATTTCTGCAAACCTTAAATGAGCTTACACATATACCAAATTGTGGAGTTCAGTTATCATTTGGGTAATCTAACATGCATATCATTTGTTGAAGGTGAAGTTTTCAAGATAAAGAATCTGTGATATTTTGACCTTTGCTGACCACCGATGAGCTATGGCCTACATCCAGTTTCAAAAGATTTTGCACTCACGATAAAAAAGACATGCTAAATAATAGCTATATGACGTAATTTTTCTTGGTATCTCGTGTTTCTTAGTCTTTTGTTAATAATACTTTACAAAGTTTGAACTTTGCTGACTCCGAAAAAAAGGATTCTTATACTAATTGTTGGAAAGCCACATATTTGACAACTACAGAGGTTACCTATCTTGAGATATCGTGTTTGCAATCTACGGCGTCACATACATACACATACAAGTATACACGCCAACTTGAATGAATAGGTTGCTTGCCTGCCAAAGGCAAGTAACCGAAAAGTAAGTTTAGGACAGACGACTATTTTATCTGACTTTATTTATTGATAACAAGTCTTTTATCGTATCAATGTCATGTCAATCCATCGGGTCTTGATTGACCTGTACCACGCCTACATGCTAATATTTATTATTGGAAGTATTTTGTGTTTAACAAATGGAATAAAGAATAAATGTCTACTATGAAACATGTGTCATGGCTTTAATTTGATTAAAGATATGGCTATTAAATATGAGATGAGATATGAATAAAAATCTACATTAAACATGTATATGTTTGTATGATACTGATCGATGTACCAAATTAAGTATAATATTAACTATTTGCATAGCAATACCTCTTTACGATATTCTGCATCCGTCAATTCATATCCAATAGATTTTGCCTGTAAATAACAAAATGTGAATATAAATAAATTAAATCATGAAAATAAATGAAATAACAACATTTAACAACATTCAATATGGCATAGATGGAAAATCAGCAGCTACGTTAAATCCCTTTGCAAGAAATATAAATGTTTTGTTAGCTATGATATAGAAAGTAGGACCATCTTTTTTGTACATGAGTTTGATGCCTGACATTTTATATAAAGAAGTGAGCATCTTTTTTTGACATTCATCATCATTACCATTATTTATAAATAAAACAGATGTAATGGCAGTAATTGTTTACCGTGAAACATTTTTTAATCTTGTTAGCAATAAAACGTATTTTTTTCCTTATTTGCTCAACATTGAAAGCAAATTGATTATTCTTGTATGTTGTTAACTTTTTGCATGCGAATCCTAACTTGTCGAGCAAATATTACTGCATCTACAAGGCACATAGCGCAAACATGTATGCGTTCCGTGCTTAAGGACTTCACCTTCATAATAAAGAAATTTTCTCCATGTTCCCTTCCAAACTTTATTTCATCCAACCCGTCATACCCCTAATCACATCGCCCCATCCCTACGTTCCCCAGTGATTCCGTTGTAATGAGACTTATTACTGAGTAAATTTGCAGATTTCTGAATACAGATTCATTGCTTATCTCACTACTCTGGATTACATTCTCAACTGAGCGTAAACTTGTACACAACATCGACGGTTGTGAGGAATATCACCGATAACAACAACCTCTTATTGCGCCTTTTCAAATGTATTTCCTTTCAAAAGCATAATAAAGCGGCACTGTTATATATGACCAACCGTTGGTATACATTACAACCCTTTATATCTGTCATAGACCTCATGTCACATCATGTTAGTAAACATCAAATTATTGTAGATTTTAAAGGTTTTCAACGTCCCATTGTTTGTCGTCAGAAGCATAGGAAGAATAAATTACGCAGAACAGTACACTAATAGCTTGTCTGAACAAGATGTTAAGAATAAATCGTAAATACTTACCGCCCCCTTCATCAGTTTTACTCGCCTTATTACTAGTATACTTGTGACAATTTATGTTTTAGCTTATGTTTCTTCTGGGTCAGTAAAATTGCAGAACACAAACATTTTTGAGCAGTTTCCGCAATGATATAGTTTAGTGGGTGCAGAATAATATTTTTCTCCAAATTTTCTTTTCGGTGGGTTTCGTTTAGTGATTTTAACCATAAAGGTGTTTATTAAAATAAACACATGAAAGATAATTACCGGGAAGAGTAAAGAATGTGCAGATGCCAGAATCCAACGACCAGACAGGAGATTTAGCATGAAGTACCCTTCGCTTGGTACATTAGGAAACCATAAAACTAAAATATAAATTATAACAAAGCAGGATTAGGGTAGGTAATCAGTATCAACAATCAAAACAGATGATACAAAATTGTTCATTTCAAACATTTTGTGTGCGTTTGGATTGTAATTTATACCAGACCTTACACAGATTACATAAAAGATGTATTCAAACTGATAAAACCTAACCTCCCACATTTCCTGCACGATTTCCCAAATGATAGGGAAAGTAATTTTGTTGTAACATGTTTTAAAACAGTTATCTGTCTCGATTAGTTAAGGGTCAGAGCGCCCTCAGTCACTGAATCTGCAAAGGTTTGCTCCTTTCATTGCATTGTACAAAATCTTACGTCTATTATCTTAATGTTATAAGCGTCTTATAATGTTGTGTTGGGTTTACAAGTTTACAAAGAGCAATATTTAAATGTCTTTTACTTGCTCTTTTTATTCATTTATTGAAATTAAGATAGCAGATATCTGTAAATGTATTCCAGTAATTTGAATTGAAGTTTTGAGTTTATTTCTATTATTTTTTTTTTTATATATATCTAAAGTTATTACAACTGAAATGTCGTGTTATTCTAACTTGATGTTTCAGATTTCTCTCTAAAATTTATGAAATTGCGCATAAACATTGTAGATGACTAAAAAAACAAAGAAGTTAACGATTGGAAAGCAATTATATAACCTGAGCATTTGTCCTGAAAAGCGTGAAGGTTGCATACATCCCATGATCCTTTATAGACAGATATCGGTGAATTTATCAGCGCTATGATGTGGAAAATTCTAATTAAAACATGAGCAAGCTACATTTTACTTTATTGATCTTCGCCTTTTCACCTTTGTTGACTACCAGTGGTACCGCTCCCTTTATTTTACCGCTAGGAGTATTATTTGACGTTTTACTTTGTATTATGTTGTTATTTTAATTTCTTCAAACCACACCTCAGGTGTTCCTATTGTATTTAGACTAGAACGTATTCAATTGTAACTTTGAAAGTATTTTGCATCAGATTCAGGGCTGCAGCTACGTTAATTTCGGATGTCATTATATTAAACATATGTAGCCATGAGTGATCTATTCCTCACTCTCACCAACCCACTACACTTAGACCCCCCCCCCCCCACCACCACCCCCTTACTTATACTCCTGTTCAACATTTCCACAACAATTTAAATGGGCATTCACAACACGTCATTGTCTTATCTTATTTCAGAGAGCGAGAAAGATCACTCTCGTTAATGTTAACATATTAAATGTAGCTGTCGTTTGAATATACTGTACATGGTCTAGGCTTTATTAATGTTTGTAAAACTTTGGTATCTCTGCCTTTTCCCTGTGCGAAAGTACATGTACGGAACTCTCAGTACATAACAGTAAACTTAACTGACTTATAAAAATTGTTACAAAGCACTTTCTGAGCCATGTCATATATCATAAATATCTTTCTTCATCTGTGTTAATAGAAGAAATGGTCTTATTATTACAATATACAATTTATAATCCTGGACGTTAAATATGAATCTAAGAGACTGACTTCGGTCAGCTTACGGCTTTGATAAGCCAATGTGGCTTTTTTACGAGTTTCTGCTTGCAGGAGGATCTAAATGCATACGGTATGACCGGAATCAACATGATCTAAACTGTATCTTTAATGTTCTTGAATTACGAGAAGTAAAAGGAAACAAATGTCTCTACAAAAGAAGGCAAGATATAATAATCAATCAATAACATATCAATCAATAATTATCGATACTTTACCTGAAACGTTCTTTGATATAAAGTTAAAAAAAGCATATATCGGTGTACAAAAGGGCAGCAAACAGCCTATAAACCTGATGATTAAAGAAACAGAAAATTTGACTAATCTGATGATTAAAGTTACAGACAACTTTACTAACAAAGGTACAAAATCATAGTCTCACTAGTGATTAGACGCTAGATTCTTATCAACTTTAACATAAATATTACAATAAGAGGTACCACTGTTTCTTTCATTCCTGTCTGCATAATTCATCAGCTACACGGTGTCTTGGCTTCATGTTCCGTTTATTTCAATTAATGACGTGTTCTTTAATGAATTACTCTAAAGTGATAAACAACATATATAACAAGCTGTACAATGTTTGCGAAATAATTAAAAATTGAACAATAACTGGGAGGGGCCATCATCACCATCACCATCATCGCCGCCTTGGCCGCAATCCCCGCAAACATTATCATCATCATCACCAAAACCACTGCCATTGCCAACGTCACCATAATTACCACCATAATTATGACCATGATCATGATCATCATCATCATCATCATCACCACCACCATCATCATCATCATCATCATCATCATCATCATCATCATCATCATCATCATCATCATCATCATCATCATCATCATCATCATCATCACCACCACCATCATCACACCATCATCATCATCATCACCACCATCATCATCACACCATCATCACACCATTACTATCATCATCAGTATGCCAATCATATTCATCATTACTACCAAAACCACCACCACCATCATCATCATTAACATCTTCACACAACCACCAATACCACCATCATCATCATTGCCATCACTACCACCATCATCATCATTACCATGACTACCACCAGCCTCACCATCACCACCTCATCACCAGCATCCACACCACCATCAACATCATCACCTTACTCAACCATCACAATCAGCATCACCACCATCACACCACCATCACCGCAACCAAAATCATCACCATCATCACACCACCATCACCATCTCCAGCATCATGATCATCGATATAGCTATCGCCATCACATTCACCACCACAGTCATCATCGACACCAAAACCATAAACGCCATTACCATATTTATCATCACTACCACATTACCAACACCATCATCATCACCACCACCATCACCATCACCAACATCATCACCATTGTTCACACCACCATCAGCACCATCACCTTCATCACCAACAGCATCACCATCTCTACCACCATCATCATCACCATAGCTACCACCATTACCATCACATCACCATATTCATTATCACCATCACCATCACTACCACATTACTAACTCCATCAAAATCATGATCACAATCATCATCACCACATTATCATCATTAAAACCACCACCATAACTGCCATTTACACCACCAACATCATCAACATCAACATCATCAACACCATTAACATCACCATCACTATTATCACCACCAAAATCACTGACACCACCATCATCATCCATTACTACCACCGTCATCAGAATTACCATCACTACCACCACCATCATCAGTATGCCCATCATAATCATCATTACCACCATAACCACTACCACCACCATCATCATCGCCACCACCATCATCATCACCATCACTACAACTATCATCATCTCCACCATTGCCCACCAACGGCATCACCATTACCACCATCATTTTCATCACCATCAGCACCCCCATCGTCATTACTTTCAACACCGCAATCATCATAATTATGCCCATCATTATGCCCATCATTATCACCACCATAACTGCAAACGTCATCAACATTGTTGCTACCCTGGTCATTCATGAGACCACCATTCCAACACAATAAGCATCAGCAAATCATGAACAATTACACCAATTCAACAAGGTTCAAAGTTCTTAATTAATGAACAATGAACAATTGTGTCATTTTATCAAGACTCCACTATTTTAGTTTTGATCATCTAGTGACGTAGTGATGTTGCGATTAATTTTAATAATGCCATAGATGCAGACCGTCCAGCCTTGAAACCTTACGGACTCCCAGAAAGGACATGGTGCTTGGCAGGAAAGTTATATCCACCTTTTTTTTCAAACAACTTTTGGAATATTTTGGATACCTGCGGTAGTGAAGGTGTATTTTAACAATTCCTTTTCCATATATTGATACCACCCTCCAACCCCCCCCCCCCCAACCACAGTGATACACATGAAAGACCACATTTGTATTCCCCACTTTCCTTTTAATAAAAACATGTTAGTGATAAACACATATTCATAGAGAATGTGATGTGTTTTGATCATATTTCAACTCGTATTATTTGAAGTGTGTAAAAGTAAGCTGGCCTTACGTTTCGATCTTAGCAGGATCTTATGTAGACGTATTCATAGCAACCTCGAGGTACTTGTTTGTATTTAAAGGGATCAGCTTTATCACATACACTATCAGTAGTCACTGAGATTACTTGCTTTGTTTTGGGGATTTCCCTAGTACTTAAATAATACATTAATTCAACATTCACCCAGAATTAGTGCTTAGGAAAAAATACATTAATAAAGATTTAATTTATTAATTAATATTTAATTTATTAAATAAGTATATTTAATAATGACAGTGTCAAATATTTTAAACATTGATCACAGATTGCGATAATTTATCTTCTCCTCTATTTTTGCTATAAACTTGTTTCCATTTTGGATTCCATTTTTTTTTCTTTATCTATTTCATTTTTTTTCTTGATCAAGCTTATCTGTTTTTTTCTTCTTAAACCATTACTATCCAAAAGGGAAAAGAAAAGAAAACAAATTAAACAAATTCTACTTCAAAAAACTTCACATCACGAAGGCCTACCAACGATTTAAAACCAGACAGTGTCTAGACGTATTCATAGCAACATCGAGGTACTTGTTTGTCAGTAAATTCCAGGTGTTTTTATTAAGGACGCCCGCCTTCCCTGGTATTGAATACAACTTTTTTTCATTGTATTGGTCAAGTATTTGATTGGCAGGTGTTGAACAAAAGAAAATGTTAAATTATCGAAAGAGTGAGGCAAATAACTGTACATCTTTAGCAAGAAAAACATGATGAAATAAGTTCAGTATACTTTTAGGAGAAAATAATGTGTACTGTCTGAGTAAAAAAGAGAAGAAATGGTTAACGTACAGATGTATGATGCAAATTTTGCATAGTAGTGGGTATATGACAAGATTAATCTTGTAACTGGGAATTTGGTGACAACACAATGTGTAGTATATAGCGATTAAGGGAGGGTCATATGCCTTGTAGGTTTGGGAGGGGGAGGGTGTGGTGGTGGGCGGGTTGGGGGTGCGGGGGGTTGGTGAGCAGAATACTGCACTGCTAAAAAGTATCTACAGTCAAATCTTCTGGAATATTAAGCTAACAACAGATGTACTGTGTTTGTTTTTACTGGTATGTATTTGCAAACAATGATTATACAAGAGAAAAACATATACGTCATTTTGAGTGTTATTTACATATAGACTGTTTTATTGGTCTCTTCTGTGTGGGTATTGACTGTAATGTTATAAGGTTCAATAATATACATACATCAAGAGCTTTTTGTTGCATGGGGCGGGAAAGGGGGAAGTTGGAGTGGGGAGCAAAGGGTTGGAGTGGAGGAGGTGAAGACAGGTTGTTAATCAAAAGAGAGTGACGATAATAGTATCACAGAAAACCTTGCTGAGTATGTGTATGAGTGCGGGTGTGGGGGTGCATGGGGATAAATGGTGTTATAAACAAGATAATCCAAGTGCTATACATATAGATTAAGTAAATCGGGTAAGTGGTTCGGCATATTTGTAGGAGTGGAGTAAAAAAAGCTTATGGTAACATAGTTGAGAGGAATGCCATATGAATGGATGAAGAAAATTACAAACTGTTTAATTTATATCACTGTTTGTCTATACTTAAATATCAATGTGCATTAATTATCAGTAAATAGATATATATTAATTAAGAAAGAGAAAGTCCTGATAAAACAAAATGAAACATTGAACTTCAGCATAAAACTCGATTTTGTTTTCCTTTCCTTTATATCTCTTCTATTTTTTTCCGGCTTATCTAAATAATTAAGCTTTGTGTATATTTCTTTTAGGCTGATTTTGGCCATACATAATTGTTTACATTTGTATGTTTGATGCCTCAAATCTTGATCAAATTAGATCCTACTTTTGTGTTATTATTTCAATGAGATATATAATTTGTAAGTGTAATCTAGGGCCTCCTATCTCTTCACTTCAACAAATTTCATTCTTCTGAATAATTTATTGTTAAAAGTTTTGTGTCATTTTGTCCCTATTTTACTTTCCTATTAATCATATTCCTTACATAATGACTGTTCTTTCATTGTTAATTTATTTCTTTAGTCAATTTTGTTTTCATTTGTTTGTCTAAATATAACTATATTAATACTTTTCTTCTTGTTTTCATCATTAATATTAATTAGTGATGATATCCATTTCTAATACGATTTACATATGTATTTATTATACTTACTGCAGTTTGTTAAATCTTTGAGAGTGTTGTACATAGTTTAATATTCCATAAACTTCATGTTCATTCATTTCTCTCCCACACTCTGTCTGTATGCCCATGTTCTCTATTGATGTTAGGATTGGTAGAGATAGACCAGAGGAGAGGATCATGTTCCCATCTTCATCAATCTTACTAAAGGACCAAGCTAGATGCACACTGTATATGGGAATCTGAAGAAAGTAAAATAATCAATATAATTAATATGATCATGTTTGTTTGCAAGATAAAAGATTAACAAATTTATAAATAATTAAAGAATATTAACTTACTTTAGGTTTTAACGTAATATCAGTTAAATATTATTATGTTTATTGTAATCTTAATTTTGTTATTTGTTTGTTGATGATTTTAATTATTAGTGGTTTGAATATGTACAAAAAACATTATTTGTAAAGTTTGTTTCATCTTTGTTTTGTTATATTGTTATGGAAATATGTTTAAGGGTAACAAGAGGGTTAGGTTTATTACAAAGATCATATATTGTTATTTCTGTAGAATGAATTAAAAGGTTGTAAGAAGGGTGAGGGATGGGCGGAACAAGGGATGTCTGGTGTGTATGGAGGGGTGTGTTATGTTTATGAAGGGTGTGCTAAGTTTAAGTGATATTTGGTCGGGTATTAGGAGGGCGTGGATATGGTTTATCCTCGTGAATGTTATATTGTTATTGTCATAACGCCTGCAAGGGGTGATATACTGACCCGTGGGTGTCATATTGGGTAGACATGTGTATGTGGTAGGGGTAATGAGGGTGCTTTGGATTTGAGAGCATTTAGACCACTTACACATATTAAATGTATTTGTGTTTTATGGGGAGGTGGAAATCGGAAGAAAGGAGAATTAAAGATGAATATAATGAATATAATGAATTTAATATCGCTTTATCAGGATTAAAAGTCACATCTTACACATTATAAAATTATTAAGTATGTTTATTTTGTTATGTTTTATCATGAATGTTGCTTTATGGAGATATTAATTTCACAATCGGATCCAATTTGTGTTTACATTCTTGTTTGATTGTAAATAAATGAAAAATTGTTTGTTTTGCGGTAACAGTTAAAATCAATTTGATGAATAGGAGAATTATTTGATGTAAACAAAGTTTATCAAATTCTATTCAGAGTGTAGTCACGTGCTATATAATTTGCTTTTGTTTTGAATACTATACACACGACGACTTGCAAGCGATATTATAGTCATTTGTTAATTAAGCAAATCAAAACAATTCGTAAATATTTGTTGTTATTGTTAACTGTTTACTTTGAATACATAAAGTTTCCATTGAGGCAGATGAGGGAAATCTAGTCATGACAGCAACTGGTGTGACATATTTAACAGATATTCTTATTTAATGTATAAGAGTAAGGGGACATTGTATTTTAATTTTGTTTTGTTTTACAAACAGTTGTTCTTATATATTTATTTTATTTTCAGTGAAGTTTAATGATCAATAATTTGTTTAATCTCAGTTCATCATCGTTATCACAGAAAGTAGTCGATTCAGGAGTTACAATTTCATGTAAATGGTAAAATATGAGGAAGTGGTAGGTTGGTTATTTAAATAGAGTTATATAAAGGTTGGACTGTATGCAGGGTTACTGTTTTGTAAATATAAGTTGAGTGACAATTTAATGCCGAGGGGTGTTAGCAATGGGTTTCTGATGTTGTAAATTCTTGATATTCATATCTTGAAAATCTCAGTTTATTCATTTTACAAATACTTTGTATCATATTTAATGTTTGAGGAAGACCGCTTTGTGTTTAAGCTTTACCTAATCATAGCCACGAATTCAGTTAGAGGTTGAAACTGTACCCCATGACTGGAAGGGTTGGAGTGGAGTAAAATGGAGTTTTGTGGTTTTAACTAAGGATTATATGGAGGGGAATAGTTTACTTTTCAGAGGATGGTGATTTGTGATATTGACTCATTCCATTTAATACAGAAAATTAGAGGGTGAAATAGGGATATGAATGAATAGTTGTTATTCGTTTAATATTTGTTAATTTTGATGGTAAGACTTGATTTTATTATTTTTGAAAATCACATTTCAATAATGATCTAAGGTAAACGTTTTAAATTATGTTTTCTCCCTCACACTAATGTGGGCGGGGATTTTTTTTGTGTTCATATTATATTTCTACAAGTTCCGTACTCACGTGACTCATTGACGGTGTACTTACGTTTCGACTAGACGCTTTCACCAGGAGCTCTATGGCTGACCTCTGTACTGACACATCTTCTTTGTTACTGATGGTTATATATTGTGAGCACAACTCTGTAATAGTTTGAACGTCATCAGCCTGTTAAACAAGATAAACATTGTTTTAGCATTAACAGATGATTAATAAAAAAGTAGAGAATGGTAATTATTTATGAAAATGCTATTTTATGATCAAGTCCCACTTTACTAGTTCTTACCACTAATATCTATGGTGATTCTTGTAGTGTGTTATGAGGCACGATGTTTGTAACCTGTATGGGCGCACTATACGGTACATACATAACGTGTGTAAGGACCCAACTCCTAAAATTTGATATGTCAAAATACTATCATGCCTTACATAGCCACCATACCCAGTCGTCTTGTACGGGATAGATAAATTAGTGCACGTTAACACGATTAATATTTATTAGAACGTAATTGTAGACATAAGAGAAAAAAAACCAGAAAGGTTATACGTAAAGAGTTTGGGAAAAATAAACAGCAGCATACTCCTTATGTTTTACCTCCCCTTTCAAAGACCCCGTCACCTCAGCCCCCCCCCCAACACCCCTTCACATGCAAACAAATACAAACAAACACAACACATCAAAGGAAATTCATTGCAATACAAACAAAATTCTAGCCAACCTTTTTCCATCGACCGGATTGGAGATCAAGATAACAGGCATTACTCGGCCACAAAACTGGAAAACATAATAAAAATAAAATCAACAAAGTTCATGT
Organism: Apostichopus californicus; assembly: GCA_020650975.1. NCBI lineage: Eukaryota > Metazoa > Echinodermata > Holothuroidea > Aspidochirotida > Stichopodidae > Apostichopus > Apostichopus californicus. The sequence goes on along the minus strand of JAIPMN010106706.1, from coordinate 14,768 downwards.
ATTAACTTAACCGGTGCTATGTAACTAAGACTCTCAATAAATAAAAACTAAGCTACCTATTTTATTTTCTTTAGTATAGATATACTATATATATAACCATTTTTACCTGCAAGCTTTTCATTTAGGATAACACTTCCCTACCATCACTATGACATTCCCTCACAGGAGTGAGCTAAACTTAGCTTGCATTTTAACGACAATAAATTGTTCCAACAATTCTAAACTAAATATTATGTAACAACTTTGTAATATAAGGAAGAACAATTAGTAATAAATATCAAAATGAAAGAATTGATCACGGTACATGCTGAATGGCAGTAAATATTTATTTACAATTTTAAACTGTCCAACCTTGGAAGGATGTCTCTGTTTACATATAGTTTCCAGTCTAGAATATAAATGACGTAGTTGGTGGAATATCACTTATTATGATATCAATTATATCATCTCACAAACCCTGTTTAATTGTTGCATTCACACAATATTATTTATATTACTAATGAGGTCATAGTACTCATCTCATAATAACTACCATTGATGCAACCCCAGTCTGTTATTTATCTACATATGGTGAAACTTTGTTATACTTGGAATCAACATATGATATAAGGGAGTTTGTATGAACAATGTAATATAAATACATACATTTGTAATGTTTTATCAAAACGTTTGACCATCACAGCACAGTAGAGTAGTTTAATATCATTGTGGTATAACAAGTGTTTGTTACATTACACAGTCTGTACTGTAACCAGTATACCTTGTATTGCAACCTACTGCAGTGTTAGACATACCTTGTATTGTAACATACTGTAGTGTTAGCCATACCTTGTATTGTAACATAATGTAGTGTTAGCCATACCTTGTATTGTAACACACTGTAGTGTTAGCCATACCTTGTATTGTAACATACTGTAGTGTTAGCCATACCTTGTATTGTAACTATACTGTAGTGTTAGTCATACCTTGTACACACTTAGCCATACCTTGTACATTCTGTCTTGTTAATTCTTCTGGGATTTTCTCTGGTCTGATGGATGCCGGTAGTGTGCAGTTAAGAAACCTGTGATATTACAAGAAATATATCAAATGATCGTGTGTTTCTTTTTAATACTAACAACCAGCTGACCTTATTATATCCAGGTAACCTAATAATAAACAGAGAATACCTCATTAATTGTATCAACAAAATACAAATATTTGCAATTAAGATAATATAGTTTTATTGAATAAACCAACGCATAAACTTCAAGATTTTAATTACTTCATTTAAATGCTTGCACGGAATGGCACCTTCTTACCTGTCTGAGTTGATCACACCTCGAGTACCCAAACGCACCCGTCGCCCTAAGCCTATTACTCTCGTTCCACGCAGCACGACTAACAAGAAGCAATATGGCCGAAGATATTTCTGTCGCTGCACCTGATCTATGGAACGGGCTTCTTTCCGAAATTCGCATAATTACAGACTTCACCTACTTTAAATCACGCATAAAAACGCATCTCTTTCATCATAATCTTTACCAACACGCATGTCGTCAACATTTCATAATTTTCATTGTATCATTTGCATATGACCTGTCAATCACATTGTAATGCATCACGTGGTTAAACACCTGCACAGCTAAAGTACATATTCTCATACATCTCTTAGAAACCGTTAATATATCAAACAAATGTAACGCTGAAGGTCATCTTGACAATCGGTAAACCTGTACCTCTGTTTTACTACAATGTTAGCCAAGAACTAACAATGTAGTTTTCTTTCATTTAATTATTTGAACAAATAATATCGTCTTGTTTAGTTATTAATGTTTTCTTCATACATATTTTTACACTCAACAGGACTCTTTCGTAGGTCATCAATGCCTTCAAAACCATCCTCCGATTTTTAGAGTTCTTTGGCGTTTGAATGTAACTGTTCATCAAGGAACAACACAAGAAGTTTTACGATTGAAATCAAAATTGTGTGCACGATTTACGTTATGACTCACTGATTTTGTTGGCAAGCAACTAGTTATACCAACTGAAAATTCGTTGAATTATTTAGGGGGTTTTGTTTTTAAGGATTGTTTTCTCTTGTAATTCTCTAAACTTTGTTGGTAAATGTAATGTTTAAAATGTATAAAGAAAAAAGAAACAACCGGTTGTTAATGCATCTCTTATTTTTACTTATATTTGAAATAATTTACACCATGATTTGAATTAAAAATAGGCGTGGTTTGTCATACTATATATCGCGATATATGTTTGACGAGTACTGCACTCCACTCATACATATCCCCGTTCTACAAATACACTCTCAAATCAGCCTAGCTTACAAATCATTTTGCGGAAATCTAAGCATTGTTATACAATGACAATCTCGTAACGCAACAGCCTTACTGGAAGTTCACCCCCCCCCCCCTTTTGCGACGCGTGACAACATATTTACAAAATAAAGCATTATACACGAGCTTATCTTGTTGAACTTCATGTACGACGGTTTTTAAGGTTTTGCGTTTTTAGGGTTTGTTGGTTTTAAGTGACATTTGGCTTTTACTCGTCAATTTCCTTTTTACGTTTAAAGTAGTAGACATATCGATTCTTAACGTGTTTGCTTTACCGGTACATATTATCATTTTTATGATCTCATATTTGTTTATACTGTTATATTATAATATATAGTATAGATTGTCTGTAAAGCGCACATATGCATCGTGCGTAGTGCTTCATACCAGTAAATGTTTACATTCCATGACATTACAGTATACGTTTATGTGAATATATTCGGCCTCCTTGAATTTTCAGAAAATTCAAATATGCAATTTAACTTATATACATATTTTTTTGGAGGGGGAAAACATTTCTTTCCCTTAATTAATTATTCATCTAATTTACTTTCGCATAAAATAATAGTGAATTATTTGAATTAATTTCAAATATCCATACTCCCCTTCCTTCAAAAATACAATGATTAAACACAAAACGTTTCCTTTTTTTGCTACATGACAGTGAAATGTATTGAACGTTTAGGTCAACATTGTCAAAGAGACATGTTAGGCGCAATTATTTGCGTCCTATCGCTAAATTGATTTTAATATGCAATAAATATGTGTAATTCTTAAATGAATGAAAATAGTGTACATTATATCAAGGTCAACATAGGCTATGCATATTGGAAAATAATTCCAATATATTCGTATTTTGTCGCAACCTACAATTTTAATGATATAGGATGGAAGAGATCTCTGGTAATTTTCTCACAGCTATTTTAGATCCCTGGAAATTGATGTATTGTAACATTTTATCATTCAGATGACCTTAAAATTCCAATTATTTCCAAACATAATGACTTCAAAGATCCTATTTACCCGGCTCAACCAACCTGTCCCCTGTAATTATCCCCGACTTTAGTCTCCTCATACTCATTTTATCTTGTAAGTTACTCACCAAAGTTTCCTGAATTTCTTAGACGGCAGTACATAGTTCAATAATCCTACAATGTCTTCCTCAGTAAGTTCTGGTTGGTAGTCAGTGTCTGCATTCACCAATAACTTCTCCAGTGATGAGAGGCTTGGTAGAACAATACCAGACTGGAGGATGATGGTATTGTTGTCAACCTTACTAAAAGACCACTTCAGGTTTAGATCATATATTGGAATCTGAAGAAAGACAAATAAAATAATAAACTGTAGTTTAGGTGCATGACCTAATTGACAGTAAATATGATCGAACATAACATCACAATTAACAGGGTATTATTTATAGTAATTCATAATAATGCCCCCGGTCCCTATCCTAAAGAAATGAAACAAATATTTACGAAACAAAACGTACAAAATGACAAAGTTAATGATAAATAAAAATAAATGAAAAAGTATTCAACTCACTGCCGAATGCGTAGATACCGCTTGTTCGTATAAAAGCTAAGTATGGCTTCGACTATAATGAAAACAAGTCTACTTTATTCCCCCCCCCAAAAAAAAAAAAAATAAAGGAAAAGCTTTGTGTATCAATTTATGCATAGCATTGCATATTTCGACTGAAGTCATTTAGGACAAGCTGTTGTCTATCTGTCCTTCAACCCCACCCCCTCCCCTCCTTCCGCCCTATCAGCCTAACCCGACAGAACAACACTTGTGTCGGCTAGGGGTTAACAATGCCAGTGGTAATAAAACCCATTCGCTATACCTAACAACTGGTATCAATGATTTGCAGCAAGTAAATTAAATCAGTTGCTTTAAACTTGTCTTCATCATAGCTTGGTCTACAAACACAAACGTATGTGTACAAATCTTGAAAAATAACTAATAAATTTCTATGCAATGATTGTTGTAGGCAATTTCTTTGTCGTGTCTACTCTGAAGTTCTAGTTCAGCAATTTTACATCATGTTACAGCATTGTCTACCCAGTGGCGAAGTCAAGGGGGGGACGTGGGGGCGACAACCCCCCCCCCCCCATGAAAGCTTGTCGCCCCCAGTCGCCCACTGGGAATTTGGGTGTCGACAAAAATTACATGTGCGAAAAATATATCATTGATCTGAATGGTTTCGAATCTCCAACAACTTGGTAATAACAAGCATTGTCTACCCCTCCACCCCAACCGCCCATCCCCTGCCTTGGAACAAATTCTACATAACAAACAAAGAACAACTGTCATGGATCTTGATAGTAAAATCCGTTCGCTACACCTAACAGGTGGTCGATCATAACATTAGCATAAGCGTGGTTAATCAGGCCCGAAACTACATACAGTAATCGCAAGTACGAACTTTCCCTCTCCGACACATGCAGAGTAAATACAACCGACGCACGCCCGTATGAACCGCTACCATCACGTAAACTCTAGTCAGACGCTAGTTTATATTATAATATTTTTATTCTATTACTTTAAAAAAAATTCCATGCATATGATATTGTCTGGAATATGTTCGTTGTAGGCTCATTCTTTGCCGTGTATAAAGTAGTAGTCTATTGTGCAGCTGCAAATGTAAGAATGTTACAGCATCATAATTGCTACAGTAAATGCCTTTATCAATGTACCACTACCACTCTTAATGTGACCGAACGACCAAATCCATTATCACTACCAGTACTAGTATTAGCATACCAGGGCTAACTCGGCTTTCGGAATTTATTGTATTAGAGAGGACTGATATGATACTCGGTCTCTATACGTAGTTATATTCCTTTAAACAAACCATTTAAATTAGCCTACAGCCATGATTTACGGCCAGTGGTAAAATAAACACACCTGTTACTTGTAGGCTACCGGGTATATGCCTAACCATACATAAGACATGCAATGTCTTCATAATATGCAGTATTATAATTCAACTTACCTTGAACGCAATATTTTTTTAGAAGAATTATATCCTAAGGCGGTGTTAAACATATAGGTCTAGCCCTATATAGCTTAACTTTGTATGTCCAAATAAAAGTTCCGTTTTCAACACAGTCAAAACACCGTTATATTGCATTGGTCAATGCGCCTGCATTGACGCAGCAGGGACTGGTTATGACGTAAAACTGTAGTCATTTAGTGCAAAGCGACCCAGCAAACCGATTGCATCGTACAAATGCAGGCCTTGTCGGTATACTGTAATATGCTATAAGTGTGAAATGACGAATTTTAAACAATCTACATCATACAATCTTTATTAAATTATATGCATAAGTATACTTTATTACATACATTTCAGCGGTGTAATGCATACATTAGTAGGGTGGTATTAACTATATAGCACAGAGTGGAGGTTTGTGTGGCTGGTTTTCACTTGGTATCCCAGAAATGAGTTGCATCAGAAAGTTGGACAATGATTGAAAAATATATTCATAAATAAAATCACATTAACGATTTGATTTAGTATCCTTGATCATACTTACGTCATGACTTGATGCTATCTGTAGCAGCTGTACGGTAGACCTCTGTAGTAACTTGATGTCATCTTTGTCGATGATAACCTCTTTAGAACAGAGCTCTGTGACAGTCTTCCTGATCTCCTTAATGTCTCCATTTTGTTCCAATATGCAGAGGATTGCAAACTTATCACAATCCTTTTTCTTTTTCAAATGTTCGATGATTTTAATCGCAGATGATTGGCTTACTCCACATGCGAATCGAAAGACATACTGGAGGTCAAATGGATCAATCTTACCTAGAATCTGTTCTAGTTCAAACGCAGTTTTTGTATTTGCAATGACAATCGCCAATCTAAACGACGCATACCATTCACAGAATATTTTATGGTAGAATCTTACTTCAGTATTGGTCTTGATGTCCCCGCTAGAAGTTTCTCTGTTTGAATCTTCAAGTATCTCCTCCTCTACTAAAATACCCACACGGATATATAGATCATAAAACTGTTTACCAAGTCTCTTACAGAGCTGTTTTTTATTCCATGTAATCTGCTGGTTTTCTCTGTTTAGACCCTCAAATGCTACTTTGTCCAGCTCAACGTGATTATTTTCATATTCGACATAATAGCTTACGACATTTTTGTCATATGACTTGTTTCTTGTGTGACTATGGAAACATTTTAGCATGTATACGAAAAAGTCTGTTACCGACTTAAATTTCCGAAAGTCGTCTCGTTCATGAGTCATGTGAGCGAACGTAACGAAGAACAGAGGTACTTGACAAATGTCATCAAGGATTGGGTTTTCTCTCAATCCTCGCTTGATTTTATCAAAAGCATTTTCGTTATTTTCACCTGTTATAGCCTTTCGAATATACTGGTCACGCGCTGTTTCGTCAAACCCAATTAATTCCAGTCGTTTCAGTGATGACCTTTCGAAGTCTGTTGGTATAAACCTAGTTGTCAAAGTTACATCAAATGTTTCAAACAATTTGGATTTAATGATGCGCCAGATATCACTTCGATTACTTTTTTCTCTATTTGGATATTCGTCAAAGCCGTCCAGAATTATTTTTACTGTTTTGCATCGTTGCAGAATATCTTTAACATCTTTGGAATTTAAGCGGGGCTCATTTGACAATAATATAACTTTGATAGCTTTATAGATTGATCTTACATTACCCAACTGTCTAAGTTTCAGAAGAATTAATACATCCGCTGCAGAGACAGGAGAATCCTTGACACCATTACACCAGTCATAAGCTAGCTGGAGGGCCAGAGTTGATTTACCATATCCAGCTTCACCCTTCACAATACGCCTATTATATAACCTTGAACTCGAATCAGTAAAAATGTCTTTATACGAGCTCAAACGTTCTTTCTCTGAGTTTTCGGACTGAGTTTCTAGGACGTGTTCAATACTTCCCTCAACAAAAACCTTATCTACACAATATAGTCTGTCCTTAATGTATGGAATTGGTTGTAATGCGTCATACTGCTTCTTGTAAACAGTCTTCAGAGAATCTATAAGTATGCACTTCTTTTCTGGTAAGAAAATATTAAATAATTAATGTAGTCAAAATAAATACGTGAACGTGACGCTGAGAAACGTCTGAACGTTTTCCTGGTAATTTTCTACTTTTTGTTTTATACAAACAGCTAAAACACAAGCAAAATCAATCAGATATTGTTATTATACTAATAGTGCATGTATAATTTACTGACTTTCAACAATTTATGGAGCCAATTTATAAGTAAAATGAAACTGTCAGCACAGGGAACTTGTCATAACAACATGTCGCTCGGTGCTGATATCTGATTGTTTATACACTATTTAGATTCCTGTGTGAGATATGTCGTCACTATGCTAGACGTTATTTGTTTCCCCAACACCTCAGAAAAATTCAATACCAGATAAGTCACGCTTCATTCATGTTTTTTACTCTAGTTCAGCTTATAACATACACATTATTCAAGTACTTGTGTGATACATAAAGCGTGCAAGTACCAAAGATAGGGTCTGTTAAAACATAACGATGGATCACACGATAGGCTCTCTTGAGTATTTTTCATTACCCAATTAAGCTTGAATGTTTTATTTTTCTCCTAATGACACGTACTTAGCAATCAAGGCATTATTTTCAATTTTCTTAAAACGAATTCATTGATGTCACTAAAGCTGTAAGTGTTTCCATTACGTGTAATCATTCCAAAACGTAAGATGTGGGGGAGGGGGGACTAATGTCGGTAAGATATTAGTTGTTTCGTCTGTCTTTTATATGTTCCGATGTTTCTGTCCCTTCATGTTATTTACAACTCGGACCATTCAAAAGACAATATCTTACCCCGGGGAAACAGTTCATATTCGCTTAATGAGATTCAAACCAAGACACTACTATTATTCTATGTGATAGAGACAGCTCTCAAGAGCAATTATCAAGAAACATGTAATATATTTGAAAGATAACTCAACATAAATGTTTTTTTTATAGAGTAATAAACAGATTCAGATCCCAGTGGCATTGATTTTACATATTTTCAAAGTGACAGCACCCAAACACTAATTTTAATTGGGATATCTTCCTACCTGAACTTTTTGGGTGGGTTATACCTGACATATACACCAACGATGATGTTTGTGTATGTGTCCTTAAAGTCACATTGAATTCGTGTCAACTTTAAGAACAGCAGTGACGGTAGTTATATTGGTACTACAGAAAGGGGTGTTTGTTAGTTGCACTTTTCTATCCATGTTGTTTTTCCTCCGTTGTATAATGCGTATGCTAAAAAATATAATAATACAGTGAATGTGTCACATACCTGCTAATGTGAGTGCTGACTGTGAGGCTGACGCCGTTCCTTTGTGAGTGGGCTGTTTCTTTCTCCGAACGGTTTTCTTTTTACCTGGCATTTCAAGAGACTTTAAACAAGGCCAATGACTGTCAATTTGTTGTTGAGATTAATGTTGCGGCATTCATTGTCGATTTTCTTGTCCTCTTCGATGGTCTGTGCTAAAGTACACGAAGAGTAAACATACTGTAACAACCAACTAGAATCAACATGAATTGTTAAGAAATTTAACTTTAGTACCCCGTGTGTATGAAATACTGTTTAGTGTTAAGAGGAATTAGTTGTAGCCTTTCCAAAAACAAAAATTGTTAATGAAACCAAGGAAATCCATTAAATAATTCGTTCTCTTCGGTCTCAATGTGAGAAGTGGTTGTATTTTGAGTGTTTGACTGGTCATTTTATGCAATAGCTATTAAAATACCCTGGCGTTTATAGAAAACGAGTAAATCAGGAACCTGGTGTAGTCATTATCGTTTTATTACCTGCCAAATGTCCATGTCCTATCGTGATTGGCATATATTCAAATACACGCTCTCTGGATATATAACAGGATAACAAATAGGAAAATGTGATCTAACATTTGATTTACTGGGTATGATTTTATAATGGCCCTGTAGAATATACTAATACTGTTGACAGGTGATTTTAAGTAATCTAAAATTGTAATTATCAAACCAATTTGTATCGCCAAAATTCCTTACCACAGTTTTATGTTGTGCCAATGCTAACAAAAGGTGTGTAAGCAGCAGCGTGTTTTGTCAACTTTGATGAAAATAAAGTTGAATAGTTTACACAAGACCCTACCATCCATAAAGCGACGTTATTTAATGATATCATGTATCATTAGGTAAGGTGCAATTGATGTACATTTTTTTTATACGCCACCAATTATATCATGTATTATTAGGTAAGGTGCACTTGATGCAAATGTTAGTTACTTTATATTACCACCAGATCTTCAATAAACATTCACAGTTAATCGTAGAATGTCAGCTTAATGCAGTTCATTACACACGGGTGATTAAAACAATAAAAGTAATAGGGATTTAAAACAGGGTGGATCAAGGATTTAAAAACGAGAGGGAATGTCCTGGGGATTGATAAGCTGTTCTGCATTTGTGGCATATCCAGGCTATAAATCAGGGCATTCTATGAGTTATATCATGTATCATTAGTTAAGGTGTTCTTGATGCAAATGTACATTACTTTATATTACCATCATATCTTCAATTAACATTCACAGTTATATACGCGCAATGGTTTACTGATAGCTACTTTCCTTTTTGTTTTGCGGAAGTAGAAACGAGGAAGAGGCGTACCCCCTAAACCAAATGGATAAGGGTCTAGTATGCGCTCATATGCGCTCTTTCTTTAGTGAATGGTGCTGTAGTATATAATACAAGTTTTGACGTGAAATTACATATGTTGTATATTTATATCATTATAACATTCCTTGCTTCCATCATATGACTTTAACAAGGATTATAGTGTATATAATTATCATTCCGTAAACATTATCATTCGAATGTTTTATTTGCGTACCTGGCACCCTGTGTAATATGAGCAGTGGTCCATGTACCCATGATTCTTAACGTGAACTACAGCGTACCATGTTTATTACAGAGGTTGGTTGTTCACTTTAGGTGTTTAATCAGGGATCAATCCATGGTCTGTTTAAAATGTGTATCAAGTGAGAAGCATCTAGTTTAGCTGACAAATCATAAAACATTTAAACAGCAAACGTAGCAAAACTGACATTGTTATAGTTCTGGGAACAGAATTATGAATAAAAACAGGACTGCAGTCAAATTGGGGGCTATTAGGAAAAGCCAAAATCCGACATTACAGTTCCATAAAATAATGATATAACACATCCTCCACACGATTAACAGAGTTACAGCATTTGCGAAAACAACTACCAACTATATTGTTTGATAAAATTGGAATTAGAAAAGTTCATATGTACTTTCGGGCGTCTGGTAGATATATTATTTACTCTTCATATTTTTATCATGGAGATAAAGAGATCTTGAAGATTGTTTATCATAATTTGCGGCTAAACTAACAAGTCACTACATGTCTAAATGCACGTTCAATTTCAATACGATTAGCTAACGAAGTAAAAGACGGATCTGTATGATGTCAATATGCAATTTGTGAAGCTGCTTAAGAAACTAGCTATTTGAAGTTTGAGTCTTTTACTTGAAACGTATATAAATGCTTTAAAAAGATGTTATATCGCAATGAATAATCAGTTGATATATATTTTGGAACATCGGAATATTGACAATTTCAGATGCACTGTGCTTCACAAAAAATAAATCATGATTAACTTTTTAAAGTAACGTACAACGTCAACATTTGAGAGAAGATTCAACAAACTCAAAACTAATGCAGCGTATAAAGAATACATGTTCTAAACAAGGAATAAAGATATAAAGTAACATTGCACAATTTATTTATAAACCTTTATTTTGTGTTCTGGACAAGGATCACTAGATCCCCTACATCGCAATCGGCTTCAACGACTTCAATGGGCTGCACTCACACCTAACTTATGAAATATTTGATCCGCCGTTGTCCTCCTACAAAGGTTCACGCCCCTATCTAAACATGTGGGGATAACTTAGACTTTTTCCTTTCACTCGACACCTTGAATTCTGTACACACCACTTTTCATAATATAGTTCTCAGATATTCCTTACCCAGGATCTTGGTCACTACAAAGTTAATTCAAGGATATTTCATCTCAGCAGCAAGGAGTTGTACTAATTGTTACTACCGTATATGATGAACCCATGCATCATAGTTTGAAAATGGAATGTAAGTTAAAACAATACTCTACAAACAGGCTTTCGTTCACACCTTCACGAATCCATTTGTAATTTAAATTGGTATTTTAGCTACAATTTAGAACAACCGAAAGGTTCATTCGAAATCCAACTGTATTGCACATTAATTAAAGCATGATGATAATTTACAACATTAACTTATATTAATGCCATATTCCTCATATTCTGCGTCGATGTTTCTAAATTAACTTAATATAGAGAGCGAGCACTTACTGTTTTTGTACTGGAATTAATTAACTATAAGTCACTTCTGGAAATGAGCTAATGCCGTTGACACGTTCAGCGACTAGTAATAGCAGATATCAAAGTTTGTATTCACCTTAATTGATAGTAATTTATTTAATAAAACACATCGGGATATCGTTAACTCCCCCTTATAACCAAAGTTCATGTTGACGTTTGGTAACTGAAATCAGGAAGATATCAACAAAGTCATTTACCCGATATGATATGATGTTTCAAATTAAAGTCGTTGCGCTCTTACGCAACATTGCACTTTTGAAAAATCATGCAATTTAACTTCGTTTTGCCTATATGATATGATTTATCTAATTGACATGGTGAAGATTTCACGACCCCCTCGGTCAAATTACGGGTCAAATTACGGGTCAAATTACAATGCTAAGTCGAATACTGATCTGCGTAGTACTTTCTTGGTCTAGTTGACCCATCATTTGGCTATTGTATATTCCTCTCAATTGCTGGTGTAAGAAGTGACCCATAATTATTGTTACTACCGTATATAATGAACTCCTACATCCTAATTTGAAAATATAATGTAAGGTAAAATAAAACTCAACGAACCCATTTGTGATTTAAAATTGGTATATTAGCTTCAACTTAGAACAACCGTTAGGTTCATTTGAAATCCACTGTATTGTATATTAATTGAAGCATGATGATAATTTACAACATTAACTTATATTAATGCCACATTTCGTAAAAATAATTCCTCGGGACCTGCGTTGATGTTTCTAATTAAGCTTAAAATAGAGAGCGAGCACTTACCTCTTTTATACTGGAATTAATGAACTATAAGTAATTTCTTGAAATGAGCTAAAGCCGTTGACACGTTCAGCGACTGGTAATATCATATTACAAAGTTTATATACACCTTAATTGATAGTAATTTATTTAATAAAACACTTCGGGATATCGTTAACTGCCCCTTATAGCCAAAGTTCATGTTGACATTTGATAACTGAAATCGGGTACATATCAAAAAAGTTTTTTGCCCGATATGATATGATGATTCAAAATAAAGTCGTTGCGCTCTTACGCAACATTGCACTTTTGAAACATGCAGTTATTAATTAGAGGAAAGATTAGGTACGTTAAAGTTAAGCCAGTGCTGTAATGTTGTAGCCTAGCAAAATAGTAGTTCGTTGTGGTTGAGTCGTTTTATTTGCTGCTATTCGTGAAGCTTTATTGTCAGGATGATCTTGAGATATTTTTGGTGATCAAAATGACATCTAAATTGGGGGGGGGGGTTTCCCAATATTTTGTTAAAGTATCATACTTCGTGTTTAGTTATCGCGTCTCCTTTTTATCAACTGGCATTTCATACTAGCATTTAGTATTAGTGAAAACCCTAATTAATCTGGAACAAGTGCGCAACCACGTATACTTTTGGCACTTTGTATTCTGGGTGCGGGCTCAGCCCTCCAATGACAGAAAACATATGATAAAAAAATATTATATCACTTGTATGTGCGGTACATTATTAACAGTCTAAGCTGTCCCTTGGAGGAAGTAACAAGTATATACGACCCCAGTACAGGAATGTTTCCTGCCCATTGATTTGAAAATGAGGTACGTCTCTGGAGAGAGTAAAAAGCAAATGTAAAAGGAAACGTGTGGTATGTGTGTTCATTAATAGAAACATCATCATATACGTGGATGTGATTAATGATTAAGACTCAATACAACCTTATTGTTGTTTATCTTAAAGGTATATGGGCAGATAGCAATTTCGCTATGAATGTATTGCTTATGTATGTCCGATCATATTCTCAATATAAACTCTTTAAAAATTTGCTCTAGTTTTTGAGAAATTAAGGATTAATTACTCAGATCAACGGAAAACAAACGCCTGAAAGCACGTTTCTAAAATTTGACTTCTGACACGATATGACGTAGAATCGAGAAGGGATAAGAGCATGCGTATATGGGGCACACGATGTGAAAACTCCGGATGTTTACATTGAGTCATCGAACTGGTATATATTGTGTATCAATCTATACCCAAAGCACGTAATCGTTACCATTTCGTTCGTTGACAAATTTGTTTTCGTACATCCCTATTCGTTTATTCTAAACGCTGTTTAAAAGAGAATTAATTTGTTTACATTCTTATTCTGTATGACTACATCGTATTCAATTTTATTTTGGGAAATACTGTTCAAAGTCTTAAGTTTGGAGAGAGTTTTGAGTAAGAATGCCGCGGCGTTGTATAGTAGGAGGTTGCAATAACACTAACAGTGGAAATATAAGCCTACACGTATTCTCACCAGTCAGTATTCAACATACGCCGTGGATTTTCATGGCTGTCAGGTTCACCTACCGAATCTGTGGTGCTGTCACTTTCATCGGCTTCTGGCTCAAATTGATAGGGCCTAATTTCCTCTTGGTTCGGAATTTTGTATTCCAAAGAGCTTTCTTCCTCACTTGCTGTCCCCGTTTCGTTGTCCGAAACCTCTGGATTGGAAATTTCGGGTTGTTTTGAAGCTTCCATTTTCGAGGTTACCAAGCGAAATCAACGTTAAAAGATAGTGCGCAGAACTTCACATTTAACATACGGTCTGCGCCTCTCGATACTACGTCACAAAAAATCAATACGTAATGAGGTGGTTATCGATTCGTACGTTTGTGAAGCTCAAAATTTTTTTCACTTTTTGAAATCGAATTTCAAGGATTTGATGGAATATGTGAAAAGTAGATGTAATTTGCTATTAAATAGAGTAAAGTTGTAGCTACCTGTCCATATACCTTTAACAGCCTCGTAATTAAAATTTAGCAATAAAGTCATAGTATGTGTTTAAAAAAGACTGACATATGTCATTTAGCAGACTAATCAGTCATATACCAAATTATTAGAGGGCAAGGTGAATATTATTTGTATGTATGTATGTATGTATGTATGTATGTATGTATGCACTTACCGCAAGTACATTGTGGGGCTATTTCAATGTACATTGCTACACTGTGGGGCTTTTCTACATTGTG
>JAIPMN010106408.1:6590-21208 GCA_020650975.1 Apostichopus californicus | reverse complement strand
GATCTATAATTCAGTTGTTTACATAATTCACTTTGCACTCAAAGTACACCTATATAATGAACTCCAATATTAAGATCTAGCAGTTTAAAATTGTGCGATCGCATGAGTTCATAAACGGTATGCTACCATGCTATCACAATACATTCATAATGGTACCACACAATGTTGTTGTGAACACAGTTACCACTTTAAAGTCACGCCCGTAGTGGCGGCCAATAGGGGAGGGGAGAGCATGAGGGGTTGGTAGGGCAATGAGGGCTCGTTGATCAGACTGCCTAGATTTATCAGTAGAGTTTACATCACCAATGAGCAACGTTGTTCCTCTTTGACTCTAGAACTTTTACGCTGTTGGTATGTGGTTCCATTCCTTGATCAGGAAATGCGATATGCTATTTCTAAGATAAAGAATTGCTAACACATTTCATGCAGCCTACACACATGGATAATGAAACCATTATTACATGCAGAGAGTGCTTCATAGTGTATATATACTAGCACTTAATTCTTCAAACTGCTTTTTCATAAAGTTACCTCTGACTCCTGTGATTTCACCTCACAAACTCGCAGAAAGTTAAAGTAATGTATTTTTATGGATCGTGTCACTTTGTGTTAAACTACAGAACAGATTTATTCTCGGAAATTATATTTTTTCCTACGCATAGTAGATATTATTTTGCTTCCCTACACGGCAACTTCTATCTTAACCAACGCAAAGGATGGGGAGTGGAATGGGAGGGGAGAATAATAATCGGTGGTCAGTTGGGTATCTCTGCTAGACGACTTTACTTTTCAATGCTTCGTCGAGCCACTGCAGGTGGTAAAGTTTAACATTTTATCTCGAAGTTTTGACTGCGTCACCCACTGAACTTCGCATTTGTTATATCAATTCCACTTTCTTCTCGAAAGTCTAAGTTGTTATACCTAAATTTATGTGTCTTATCTCAAAATGTCGACCGTTTCGACCTTTTTAACCTCTTTGCTTGATTTCTTCACATAGAAAAAGAAATTATGTCAAAAGTGTTTCATTTAAAAATTTCGACTTTTTTATTTTATTTATTCTATAATTCTATATTCTCTAACCTTTGAATATTTTCCCCTGCAAATTTCGACTTCTATACCTCAAACTTTCAACCATTTCCTCAAACTGACGTCATTTAATCTATAAACTTCGACTTCTAAGTTCGACAAATTTTGAATGGTTAAATCAGTTGTTTTTAGTTGATGAAGATTATTTTTGCTCTATGTTTTGGTTTGTCAAATACAGGCTTCAGGCCAAAAAGTGGGGATGGAGAATTAAGCCCACGCCCAGACCACCCCACCAGGCCCTGCCGTCTTTGGGGTCAAGGTAAATACTTGTCCTAAAGAAAAAGCGGGAGAGCGGAAAGCGTGTATTCTTTGATACACAAAAAAAAACATATTTTGTCCCACCCAAATATTATGGGTCACATAATTGTATAACCACATACAAAACCCTTACATTTTACTCGTAATCACAATGTTTTCATTAATATTTTACCAAATTTACCACAATATCTATAGAATCCTTGTCTGCTCGTAGAATAATTTGATAAATTCATCTGATGAAAATTACAGGCATAATTTCCACTTATAATAGGATACTAAATTTACCAGTTTACTTACCACCTCTTCCTTTGCCTTCTCTTTCTGTAATACAAGTGTAAGACATGAAGTTCAGTATTATCACCCACATAAACATAAAATGCAAAACTAACACGGAAAGAGAACGTGAATGAAAGATTTTCTCCTTATTCTGTGTATTTATTTACTTTATTACATTTTGTTTCTTGAGAAGAAGCTAATAGCAGAGTATCTGTTTGCCAACGACAATCACATAAACGTTTAATACAGAACTTGAACGATATGTGTTTATAAGGGTACTCTATACGTTGGGTTTGTAAGTGGCGTACTACTAATAATTAGTTCTGCAAGAGGTAATAAATCATTCGGAATAAACCTCCAACCACCTTTTTAGCTTTGATTGTAGAGAAGATGTCAATAAGCTAGGAATCATGGTAATGCGGAGAGTTATTACATCATGGCAAACAAAAAAACATACCTCAAACTTCGTACACTGAAAAACAAGATGTGAAACAGTCGATATATATTGAACAGTTTAATATTATCACTAAGTTAAATATACAAATTTAACATTATATGATACACCAATTACTGCTTAATTGCACAATGGTTATACAATTAATATAATGGGAATTAATCGCTCTTTGTTTTAAAAATGCAAACATTGTCCTTTTTCTTAAATATCCATTCCTCTGTTCATTTCTAACTTAGTCTACAGTTAGCATAGTTTGTAGGCAAGCATACCAGCTACTATAACGTACATACAGCGACCGGAAGTGGAAATGTAAACGAAATGTAACGTTTGCACAAAACAATGAATCCTTTATTCGTTCCTTCTACGCCTGATACATTCCCGCATCTACAAAGCAGCATGACTTGTCTATATAGATGAATATTCATTGTAATACACTGATCTTCTTGGCACAAGGTAATCCTAACACTAACTCATGATTAATTTGGTAGAATTTTCCTAACTATAATATATTTATATAATACAGTTAAATAAAATCTACACACATTTTAAGCCGTTTCATTTATAAATACGAAAATAGGCAATTAATTCTACTTCTTAATATTATCCTTATACATCCAGGTCATTTCTGTTCTGTCTAATATATCTTTTGAAAAGCCGTGGCGCAACCACCCCCCCCTCCCCAGAAGTAAAACGTATTTGCGCCACTCCTGAAAAATATGAGAGTCGTTGAACGGAACCAAGTTTTGTTGCCTTCAACTGTTCACATTCTTTTTTGCACTGGATTGAAATATATTTTACTAAGTTATGTATACTTACAAGCAAATAATATGTATAACTTTTCAGAGGATCTTGTAGAGTGCTCTGTGTGAATAAACAAATAACAAAATGATTAGTAAACATTACTTCCCTTGATATGTATGCAAGACGACCTTAGCAAGAACTTAAAAGGTATTATTAAGACGAAACCGAGATGAATTTGACTTTGTTAGTTCTTCTACTAAGTAGAATAATTTATTTAAAATAAGTCTATCTAAAACAATGTCTTCATATAACATATTATTACCAGGACATACCTCCCACTGTCCAGTGTCGTAATTAATACGCTGTACTCCTGCAGATGCAACACCAGTTACCCACTCGACTGAAAGAGACCGTAAAAGAGTTTTCTTTAGTCTGGTATCTATGGAAACTTGAACGTGTAAAACATTTATACAAGTCCGTTATGTCAGCTACATCCGGACATATAACATTTATTTAATATTTGAAGACAATAATTGATATACCTAGTAATTTTCGAATAAACAGATGAACTGTGCTACCTGTATTTGTGGCACAAGTAATAATCTTCTTGAAATTCCTTTAGTACCCCTAAATGATACTACTGACTTCCTTTTAACAACTCATTCATATAGAACTGTGAGGACATCAACTTTCCGTTTACTGCCTATATATGTTAACCATAGGAAGAAAAGAGGCCAATGTTAAATACATTGATTATTAGAGAACGTATTTTTTAAATCTGTTAATGATCTGATATCCATCCGAGTTGCTAGTCTATAGAATGTTTAACTAGGTCTTCCCACTTTGACCTTCTCAAAGCACAACCAACTATCTTCGGATATGTTGACCGTTCATATTCCCTTTCATGAGATATCGCACATGTACGCATGTCCCACCATTACTACAAAGGTGAACACTTACTACCTCCCTTACACCCTCCTCTTTCAGAAAACAGTGATTAATGCACCCAGGTTTAGATGACAATCCAACCATATCTATATAATACTACTGGAGCTTAAAATAAACATAATTCTTCAAACTATAAATAGATGCTGAAACATTAAACGACGAAAATATCAATTGAACAATTATGAAAGCAATTTACCTGATTGAGACTCCTTATGGATTATACAATGGACTGGTACTGTGTTTGTACAGTCCAGAGATCATCGATGGTAATGTAAATAGACTCTTATCAACTGAGTGGTAACCTCAAATACCCCTCCCCCCCCAAAAAAAAAAATAGGATTCTTGATTTTATTTCGCTCCACCCCTATCCCTCCCCCCTCCCCCCAAAAAAGAAAAAGAAAAACATTCTTGTATTAATTACGTTAGATCAACTACAACCACCTATCAAGTTCATTCAAACTCTACTTTTTAAAGTATTGTGTTTAAACATTTAAAAACGTTGACCGTCGTGTACTTCACTTCACTTTTGAAGAAAATAATTTTCTTCTGCTTACCAAGGTGGATCATTCACCCCAAGTATGACATTAAACCATCATAATCTTTTACACTTGAAGTGTTTAGCTGAACCGTCACGCACATACCCACACCCCACGAACATACCTAAATGCACTCACAATTACCATCGCATCAATCTATTTGGCTTCGATAAGAAATGCGCTATGCTATTGATATTAGGCACGACGAAAGCAAATATGAGCCCAGTAGGTAAATATATAGCTTGAGGGTTGTAGATAAAGACGTAAAGAAATCTCCTTTTTTCGTGTTTTACTAATTTTTCTCAAAACAGTTGAACAAAGGATAATCATAAACGCATAAGTCATTGCTCTTTATCGTGCAGATGCAATCATTTAAACAACTTCATTTCACCTCTTCAACATTTACCTGTAAAGATTAATTTATTTGTAAGAGTAATTTGTTAAACTGCATTCTTACCAAGTGGCTTCTTTTGTAACGTGCTCAACTTGTTCTCAAATTTAAAGGGCAGCAGACTTCTTTCAATCCTTTGAGAAGAAATTGTATTAATTCGTCAGTTTCTGTGCCATTAGATAGCCTACACTAAAAGGTGTGCATTATTATACTCTTATTGTTAAGTCCAAAAATGCCGGTTCAAGTATTTTTACACTTTTTTTTCCATTTCACATCTGATGCAGCCCGTTCCAACAAAGGAGCATACCACCGAATTTCTTTGGTAGAAAAAAATTAATCAATTAGCTAAAAGAGGTATATTCTGTACGTGATATTATGTGTAAGTGAGCACGAGATGGTTCGACATATTGCTAAAGCGTCTTCACATACAGTTATACTCTAACAGTAATTATTCCAACAAATAGGTAAATTGAATAAATGTAATTCTTTCTCAGACAATATGAATAATAGTCGACTGTTCAAAATAACAACGCTTACTTGATATCGGTCGGTGGACTTCTGTGACACGCATATTGTAGGATACTTATCAATTTGGTTAAGTCCAATTGTTGCCATTTTTCGTTTTCAAAGCTCACACTTTTCAAAGTGTTAAGTGGAGGTAAAACTGCCCCAGAGCTTAGATTAATAGCTCCACCGTTATCTTCGACTGACGTGAAGCTGTCTCGCAGTGTAATCCTTTGAATGTCAACCTATTCAAGAAATTAACTACATAATAAGTTAAGAATCATAAATGAGGCACCTCAAAACGTTAACATAGTTAATATCATTGACTAACTATGATAGATCACAAGGTTTTTCAAAGATTGGCCAATATGAATCAGTTTACAATTGATCTTGCAATATAAGGTGTGTCTGTCATATCGTGTAAAATAAATCCTAACAAGAAAATCGAAAATTGAAGCATGTCAGTTGTCTCAAATAGCTTAGTTAATTTATACTTATAATATTTATATGACGATGCTTACTGTTTCTTTGTTTTGATTCATGCTTCTTTTTAATAAAATAATGCCTGTAGTTTTAAGTTGAGATAGGTAAGTCCTTGACATGATGTGTAAAGCAAACTGTTAGTTGGCAATGGAGATGAACAGCAGCCAAAGGAAAATGGTAGATCTCTGTACCAACAACAAACTTTTTTTTTCAATTTAATACATATTAATTTTACATATAGTTATGTAATATTCATATCTTAATCGCCGTTACTTGTAGCATTTAAAAGTTACAAAATATTCTTCACAAATACACAACAAATTGACATAGTTCATGATAGTTATACAACATCACGTGTATGATTACGAAGTCCATTATTTTACCTTATTATTAATCAGTTAAATCGTATCTATATTACATCGTGCTAATCCACTTTGCAGTTTTCTTCTGCAGAGTTTGAAAATTACTAAAATGTTGACACTAAGATGCTGGCAATTTTGTTTTAACATTTCACGTATCATTGGCTTCAACAGAAACAAGTATTAAAAGAAGTAAACAAGAGTTTTAACTCACTGAAAGTCAAACACTACGTGAAGTCGTTGTTTGAAATATTGTTCAATGATCGAAACATCATGAATTAAGACATGACTGAACGGTTAACATATTGGGCAAGCACTTGTTAGATGTATCTATGAATCTAGTGGATATTGTGGCTAATGTTTAATTTTAAAAGTTAAAACAAAATAGAGCAAAGAAACGAGGTAAACTATACATGCATCGGTCACTTTTATTCTCAATGCCTCATATTTTCAGATTCTTCCACCAACTGTTATTGTTGGACAAAAGAACATCAAGCTTAGGTACATCATTTCTGTATTCTTCTACACACTGAATGAAAGTAAAGTAATGTTATAAATTCTTTTAAAAAGTTTTTCACCTGTCTTTCAGATGCTTCCTTCAACCTCTTCACTATCCCATCGTGTGTATCTCGAGTTTGGTCTCTCGAAATTATAACGTTCTTACACAAGGCTTTAAAATGAAAGAACAAATCGATTTATGAGTAGCAGCCTTACAATTGTATTATATTTCATTCTGGGTCACTTTACCTTAAATGTATATGTAGGTGCAGTACAGGTAAACTAATTAATCTAAACTGAGAAAGCATCGCTACTTACATTAAATACACAGTGATTGAAAGTTGTAAATAATCCATGAATTAAGCAACTAAATATAGATAGCTTAGATACCTTTTAATTCTTCTTTTGTCACCTTTTCCCCAGGTTTGAGTGGTAGTTGCTGTTCTTGCTGCTGTTGCATTGATGCTGTTGTACTCTCTATTGCGGATAAGATATAAACTGTATTACTCATCTGAGTATTGTAAGCTGTAGTTCTAACAGCGAAAATAAAAGTATTTAATAATAAAAGACACAAGCTTCAAACGTCATATCAGACAGTCTGAATACGTTAGGTAAGATAATATATAGTTATATATATAACTTGACGCCTGAGATCTGTGGGATATGAGTCACTCGTTTTCACGGGAACTGCATTGGCAACTTCAATCTGATCTAAAGAAATGACCTGCACCACTCTTTATGTGAATGTAATGATGCATAAATATACAAAGTGATCATCTGATTGTTATAGTGCTGATGAAAGGAATACAGTCTAAGCGTGATTTTGGGTAAATGGGCGTGACTAAAAGGTAAGAAGTAAAAGATCTGTTATTGCCTATTTTATGTCAGGATGATCATGAATGTTACCACTTTCATCTATTTAATCTATTTAATCTGTTTAATCTATTTCACCTATTTCATCTATATCATTTATTTAATATTTCATTTATTTAATCTGTTTAAACTGTTTAATTTGTTTAATCTATATAATCTGTTTCATATATTTCATCTGTTTAATCTATTTCATCTATTTAATGTATTTATTCTATATTATCAATTTAATCTGTTTAATATGTTTAATCTGATTAATCTATATCATGTTTAAATTGGTTTAGTCTGTTAAATCTTATTAATTTGTATCATCTTATTCCATCTGTATCATCTTAGTCAATAACGTACATCGTTGGCTAAAGTCTGACATTGGACGGTGTGTTTCAAAGAATAAGTTATGATGACATATTGGCTGGTCAATAGCTTTAACAAATCCATGAAAGGTACCAAAGCCTAAATACATACTATTACCAAGTTATATTCATCCAATGATTTCAATCTTACTAATGTTTCTTAGCCTATCCATGTTTTCTCCCTAGACTTTAATTCCGGAAGTGAAATCACCCGATTGTAACAAGAATAATGCCCTGGTAATTTACATTAGTGTTTTGCTATAACTGCTATATTGCCATATATTGTTATCAAGTGTGGAGAGTGACGAACACGTTTAAACAGCATAAATAGGTTAGAGTGTTTACATTTTGATCAGAACAATATCAAACTAATTTGAAATATGTTGTTCTTGTAACAGTTTGCTTTCACCAAGATTTATAATAACATTCTGGATCCGTTTGGCTTACATCATTATATTTACGTGGTTTTAGTCTGATTGTGGTTATCATCAACAAGGCAACACCGCAAACTGCTCTAATTTGTAGTTAAACAATGAAATATAGTACTGCGTTCCAAAAACAGTTAATTGAACACGACATGCACTAGAAAGTAGGTGCTAACCAAGTGTGTAGGTAGGATTCCACACACATGGTAGAACAGGTATCCCAGGAAAGCATTTCAATAATTCTATACCAGGGAGGGTTGAGAAGTCATAAGGAGCATCTGGGTGAGGTTTAACCAAAGGTGCACGGGGGATGTAATATGTAAGAGATGCCCTTTTATTGCTCTTGAAGACCTCCATTCACCCATCATGCTGCAGGTTGGAGTTAACACAATGTTATATCAATAATGGGAACATGGAACAGCCATTGGTGGGGCAAGGAAGGGCTGAACCAGATATCCAGGTGTCACAGATTGCAATGGCTTCGAAGTAATGTAAGGATAAATCCATTGAGCAGAGATTCATAATAGGAGAAAATGATTTCACCCTCTAGAGTTAACTAAGTCAGCGTCGACAACAGTCTGATTGAAAAAAGAAACCCGAACCGAATCAATTAAACAGAAGTCTATTAGATACTTCAGAGTAATATTGATATTTGTGATTAATCAATAAATTACCTTTAAGTCGGCGGCGGCGGCAGAACACGACCAGAAATACGACGCTGCAACTCATCAAAACAAATAACACAATAATAAGAAGAACAATCCAACCAGTTCGTCGTTCCTCCTCTGAAATGCCAAGAGAAATAGTCAAAACATGAACATGAACAATTTCAGATACAAGTTGACATCATCTCCAGATAACAAATCAACACATATATGATGTGAATGATATAAAACGGTATGTCAAATCGGTATCAAGAGCTATAAACCGCATAAAGTACATTACTTACACATTTTTTGAAACTTTGACCCTATATTTGCAAAGCTTCTCCTTCAATTCAACATCAAAACAACCAAAGCATTCGATCAGTTTAGGTTTACTACGTCAACTGGCATACCAAATAAAATTTAACCTGCACATAAAATAGTTATGGGAAATTCTTGCATTTTAATGTAGTTCTTACCCTGAAAAGTTACATCAGTTGATGTAAATTTCGTTGTTACACCGTCAGTGCTATAAACACACGTGTACGTGCCCAACGTAGGATTTCCAACCGTGTTTATGACCAGTGAGCTATTTTGCAATGTGAATCCATCAGGCATCATAACTTCACTCATACTTTTAGTTCCAAATGCAATAATTTCTTCCGTTTGACCCACCTTTTTCCATACAAAGAATGACACATCTTCCCCGCAGTTCATAACCACTCTTTCATTAGGAGTTACAAACATATGTTCGCTAGATGCTTTCAGTGTCC
The DNA here is from genome assembly GCA_020650975.1 of Apostichopus californicus. Classification (NCBI taxonomy): domain Eukaryota; kingdom Metazoa; phylum Echinodermata; class Holothuroidea; order Aspidochirotida; family Stichopodidae; genus Apostichopus; species Apostichopus californicus. Next base: position 11,609 of record JAIPMN010106408.1, on the reverse strand, counting down.
CGCTTTCAACCAGTATAGTAGATTCAGTGTTCCCGACCTCAGACACATTGCTTTTCGCTGCGCAGACGAATAAACGTAACGAGAGAGAGGTTTGTAACGAAACATCTACAACAGTATGGTAAGATTGTAATTCATTGACACTGGTTGTTACAGCATTCGACTGAGAAGAGATCCGTCCATCCCCAGTGTTAGTTCTTAACTTCCATGACAAATCATCTAATACTGCACCTACTCGTAAAACATTACAACTTAAACTTGAAGCAGCGTTTAATTCTAAAAAGCATAATGATTTCTGGTCACATCCAGTAGCATCAATGGCTGGGTACGGTTCATGTGGTGTGTCTGAAAATTTTGGAAAGAAAGAAAAATTAAAGTAATATTGTCAAGCCAAAAAGTATTAGGCCTGTTTATATGGTCTATTATGAGTTGTGTTGGGTTCACTAACAATTAAAGGTCACAGGGAAGTCGGTATTCTTTGTTAAAGATCTTTCCTAATCATGCAGGTCACACTAACCTGCTAATTTACTGTTAATCTTAGAGACCATACTTTGCCTATATATATGCATACTTTTTATGAATTTAGTTGGATTCACTAACAACTAAAGGTCGCAGTGAAGTCGGTATTCCTTGTTAAAGATCTTTACTACCCATGCAGTTCACACTAACCTGCTAATTTATTGTTATCTTGGAGACCATACTTTGCGAATAATTTATATTTCAATAAGAAATTGAAACTGTAGCTTGTCCCTTACAAATATATTCTACTTAGATTTTTTACTGAAGATAATATATTAGCAACTGCAATTACCAAATGACATCCAGTCGTCACGTAGACACCGCATGATATTCAAACATATTAATAGCTTCATTTTAGGGTATTAATGTGCTGCAGTGTGGTTGGACCGTTAGATATATACTCACAATGCAGCTGGCTTTAGCGCTAGCGATATTGCAATAATGTAACTTTTTACACTGATGAACCATTGCAATTCTATTATAGTAAGCTTCTAATCACGTGAGAGTAATTTATCAGGTGTATGGTTGTATGCGGACAGTGTCTCGATTGTTGTCTCCGTTCCAGCGTTTGTATATAAAATTAAACAACATCTGCACATTATGAATATGACTGAGTGAGTAGATGATTAAATGTATGGATGAATGGATTGATGAATAAATGAACAAACCACCGTTTGTCAGCTTGTAAACCTTCACGTTAAAGAGAAACAATGTATGGAAAAGGATAATGAAATATGAAAGGAGAATGTGAAGATCATCGAGGAATGATTAACTGAACTAAAGTCATATGTTTCACACCACGCCTTTCTTCTTAACATGCACGATATATTTCTGAGAAGAAATTATCACCAAATAGTAGGCGTAAAATTGGTCAGTGTCTCGATATTTCTTTTCTTGGAGGATGAATTTACGTTGAATGATTTCCGGGAGAAAGAGAAATATACAGAAAAAGTATCGGAACTTTATCGAACATCTACAATATATGGGAGGGGCTTATTCAAATCATGTATTTGACGTGTTTCGTCGGATTCTACCAAGCCGCAGTTAAAATGATGAACCTCTTATTGTTTTTGTCTGTGGCTTCAACATTGCATTGTTTCTCTACCTGTTCGCTCCAAAACTCTGAACTCCTTGTGTTCGGTCCAGTGTTTCGACGGATAATGCGGATATGGTTTGTCTTGATGTACGACATCATGCCGATGTTCTTTGTTCAATTGGCTCTTTTCTTTTTGTTTTCTTTTTATGTCTTCTATGTCCATCGTTGATATCACATCATATAAAATCTTATATATTTTTTTAACTGTGTTTATATGTCTTTCATTCTCAAGCATGGAATAAATATTTGTTTTATTCCAAAATCTCATAGCACTGAGCGAAACCCATCTAAGCCAGACTTGAACTTGGAACCCTAATATTACTCCAGGTATTCACTGTAGACTCGAATATTTTTCTTGTTCCTTATCACCCTCTACACTTGCTTGCTAATTGTTACCGTCTAGCCATGGTTACTGTCCTATCATTCTCTGGTTAATATCGATATAGGTGGAAAGTCGACAAAGTGACGTCGGGGTCTTTGGAAACTTATTTGATGTATTCCTTACTGAAACTTAAACACTTCTCTAAAATGGCAAAATATTTAATTATTGAATCACGGTTCCTCTGGCTCAAGAAATATTTACAGATCACTGCTTACTCTTAGTTACTCACCATGCTACTTTCATTGCAAATTCGAATCAACTGTTTAATTAAATCAATTTTCGACACTTTGGTAGCAGTTTCTTTGTCGTTTCAATAAAAGCATACTGCTTTTTGTTATTTCTGTGCAAGATTTGAGGAAACATCAGAAACATGCTTTGGTGGATTGAGAAATAACTTCTAATTTCTTGTAAGGTCTCAAAAGTACTAGTTTCAGATTTTGCCAACATTTAACAAGATATTGGCTATTAGGTCATTGTCCTACGCCGCATTATTCTTATTACTTCCTTATTTTCAACAGGAAACATTTTTTTCTTCGTAAGAAAATCGCGGAAGAGCGACCACCTACATATGACTATTTGCACTAACTTAAGTTTATGTTAAAAGTAGAAAGCACTATATGATTCCAAGAAATGCTCATGTTAAGTATGGGGAATTTAGACGTTCCTATTGTTATTGCACAATGCTATTTGAAGGATAATTTGAATAACTCTTTGTGTGTAATTTTGCCTCCATATGAAAGCTTATAGATAATATATCGTCTGCTTCTATTTTTATATTTTTAAATACAACCACCAACAATAAACAGATACAAATGAACTAATGCATGTTGTTATCAGAAAAATTGACATACCATAGACAACTACATGCACATCTTCAAAGATAGGATCTTCATTTATAGTGGCCAATGTCGTTACTCTGAAAACATGATTATGTTTGGTGGAAACTTTGTTGATTATAAGAGATCCATTAGGTTGAACACCGTATTCTTTGGACGCATATCCGGGTCCAAATATACTGCCTTCTCTGAGGGAAATAAGTGGTCCATTATTGCTAGTCACATTGTTTGAGTTGTACCAAAATACTCCATAGAAACCAACAGGATAGTTGCAGGATATCATACCTTTCTTTCCCAATTGCAGATACTGGGGAGACTGGCACTTATCAGATGAGACAACCGTGCCTGTAATTGAAGAGGAAAGACGTAAACCTTGAACCTGTTTCCAATTCACATGAAAGTTGCAGGGTATCCATTTCCCCCTCAAACTGTGTTCCATTCTCCAGTTCAAATGCATCAAGGGGTGAGTCTAAGGAACACAGAGCCTCATATGAAGTCGCAATAAATTTTGGCTTGCATTCAACTAAAAGAAAAAAAAATTCAATTGACCTCCTGCCCCAACCAGAATAGCATTCCATCAGTAAGCCAGAAACCTTCACGGTTTCAACACATTTTTGAATGTTAACACTCCCCCCTCCCCCCCCCCCCCCTCGAAGCTGTCCCTTCGTCCTCTGCATTGCAATTCGGTATTGCGCGTGTGCAAGTGATGCGATTGAGTAAGTATTACTTCAGACATATGAAGTCCTAATACTACAGTGCAGGTCTTTCATTCACGTTTTGTAGCTTCATATGAACACGTAGCCCTTCCCTTGCTCTTGCATCTATAACCCACCACAGTCCCCTCCTCTTCTCCCCTCTCCAAGATAAAGCCGGTATTGGATCTTACCATTCAATATGAACCAAAGGATAGCAGGGATCATGAACAGGTTTGTGATAGACATCTGAAAAAGTAACAAAACTGACACTTAATTGAACTCCTGACATAACTACGATATAAATAGGATGATTTCCAATCTATGACCTACGGTGGCCGATAAGGCCACCGTCGCTTAATATAGGTCTTGATTTGTTAACAGTAACTCACGAGCAAGGTAGCAAGAAAACCTGTTTTCAATAGAGTTTTAAGTTCATATCCTCGATATCACTGTAATCACTTGTTTTCATACCATTTTTCTTTGGTGCTGTTTTGTTCACTTACCTTCAGTTAAGTTACAAGGAAATACAATAAAATCAAACAAGCTATTGAGCCACCACTCATCAGTGAAGTTATATCTGGTACTTTATGGTCAAAGAAAGTGTGAGATGCGGAAGGCCACTTCTCGACGTGGTTCGCCAAAGGGTTTAAATGCAGGATTGTAAAGTAAATAGCACATATAATTTGTATCAAGGTGAAATCAATAGTTCTGACGTATTGAACAGAAGGGTTATTTCATGTCAAATGAACAGATTGTTGGAGAAGTTTGTAGTTGAACCTGTTCCTAAAATAACATCATCCTTGCATGTTTAGAGCAAATAAGGAGAAATAAGAAAAATTTCAGTTACATTGCTTCAAAATTGTTTGTACAATACATTCAGGAGGTATTGTCAATGACCGTGAAACATGCTATGACCTTAAACTATAATAGTAGGGCCTCAAAAAGCCTGTGCACTGGCGAACTAGCAGGCAAAACAGCACTGTGAAAATGTCAAACTTTGATTGAGTTTTGAGTGTTTTGAGTGATTTCCCATTAAATAATGGCATGCTTGGCAAAAAAACTTCCTGATTTGTTTGAAGTGGGTCGAGCAACATTCATTAGTGGTTTGACATGGAATGACAGAGAAATAAAACAAGCTTTTTGTTCATATTTAGTGAACTGATGCTCATTGATGCCCTTACTTAACTAGGTATAGCAACGTGTCTCTTAACCTAAACCTGCGATATCATTATATGGTCAGGCGGGGCAGGGGCGGCGATTTGTTTCAAATATTGGGGGGGGGGGGACATTTTCTTGGGTGCAGGCGCGTAGCAACTACCGGGGGTACATCCCAAAAATTGTTCGCGCGCTTCGTGATCTTTTGTATATACCAAATTTCATTAAATTTCAAAAAATATGCTCTTATAGCCACAAAAAACTATGCCACCAAATATGGGGGGGGGATATTAGATACTATATCCCCCACCTAAAATATTGGGGGGACATGTCCCCCCC
>JAIPMN010106404.1:0-11560 GCA_020650975.1 Apostichopus californicus | reverse complement strand
CCCCCCCCCCCCCCCCTTAGAATGCTTCTGATATTTTATGAAAAGCAATCTGCATGGGCTTCCAAGATGTTGATAATTGCATCAAATAAATTTCATACTAGAAGTAGCAAAATCAGTCTGAATCTCATGTTGCATAATGCTTGGTAAAGTTGGTAAAATTGAGGACCAAATACAGAAAGCTGCTTGACTAGAGAACACACTTCATGACTTTTGAAATTTAGCCTGGAGTTTGATGGCTTTTTCCAAAAAGTTTTTTGCATCGGATGATAGTTTATGTGTGGTGTGACTTTGAATGACTTTATTAGCTCCTTTAAAAAGTGAAACTTAATGGATTTGAAAAACACATCTTTTTAGTTTCTCAACGTGATTTTGTCACTTTTATATACTTGTGTTTTTATCTAAACTTTTAATTTGGTATAACTCTATTTTATGTGCTTATCCTTTCTTTTGTTCTTTTATCGGTTTTGGTCTGTTTTAAAATCTTCTGGTGTTTTAAGATTTTTGTGTTTTTATTTTACATACTGTTTAATTTTCGTTTATGTGTTTTCTAGACTTTTTATTCCTTTGATTTCTCTGTCTTTTTTTTGTTTCTATTTGTTTTAGGTTTTGTAAAGCGCCTAGAGGCCTTTTTATATTTGGCGCTATATTAAGAACTTACTTATTATATATTTATTACTATATTATTTGAACATTTTCACCGGCAGAGATCGACCCAGACGACGAGGTACCGGATAGTGACGAAAGCGGCGAGAATAAAATCGGAGATGTAGAAGAGCACAAGAATATTATCCTCCATCTTTTATCACAACTCAAACTTGGGATGGATCTCACAAGAGTAAGATAAAGATGCCTTGAAAATTGACAGCTATCCTCTCGCTTATTTTTATATACTTGTGATAAGTCCAAAGTTAGGTTCGTTTACACAACTGTACATAGCAGCGTGGACATCTCAGGTCTAGATAAAAGATAACAAGGTATCACGTTTCATTACTGTCTGCATTTTGTAGTGACAAGAAGAAAACGTCATTTGCGAGCAACAGAAAGTTAACTTTTTCAGAGCGCGGCACGCGGTTTGGGGCGAGTCTTCAATGCCTTTAAAGTTTGCGTCTTTTGTTTTTGTTGCCTCTTCACCAAGTGAACATAACTGAGAGAGTTAGTGATTTGATTTGACTCTTAAACGTTTACCGTCCAGACCAGTTCTCTATGTAATCATCAAGGCACTGGTTGGTTATTCTATTAAAAGCATTGAATATTTGCCCCAAACAGCGTGCGGCCATCTTTAAAAGTTAACTTTCCGTTGCTTGCAAGTGAAGTTTTCTCTTGTCGCTACAAAATGCAGACAGTAATGAAACGTGATACCTTGTTATCTTAGACCTGAGATGTCCACGCTGCTATGTACACTCTTGTTGTGGGTATTGACCGTAGCTGTATATGTATTGACTGTACACTAGTGTCTAATTACCGACGGTAGCAAGCTGTGTGTTTATTTTCTGGGATCGATGGTTGTGTCTAACACTTCTGTTACACCTCATTCGAAACTAGGTCAGATTACCGGCATGAGACGTTTCTTTGTGCGCGAGTCTTCACACCCTTTAAAAGGTTGTTTCTAATTTTTCTTTCCTGCACAGGTTGTCCTGCCCACTTTCATTTTAGAAAAGAGATCTTTATTAGAAATGTATGCAGATTTTATTGGCCATGCTGATCAATTTTTAAGGTAAGTTCAACATTGGACTTGGCTAAGAGATCACTTAATTGTAGAACCTGTATATTAAAGACACTGAAGCAAAGTTAAATAGAGTTGTTTTGCCCTCCCAAAAAAATTGTTGGAAAAAAATTATAAATAAATTATTTAGGCTATTAAGGTAGCATTTGCTTCCTAATGGTTGTCTTAATTTATTGACTTTAACTTGGAAACCAAACTCCAGAATCTGGTTTGAAATTTTTTTTTTGGGAGGGGGGGGGTTGCTGTTGTATGGAGAGTAATACCATTTTTGTTTTGTTGACAGAATATCACAGATGCCTACTCCAGAGTCAAGAATGTTAGCAGCTGTAGAATATTACCTTTGTTCCTTCCATACAGGTCGAAAGGTTAGTTTATGATGTGTTGGAGCATATTTGTTTTTTTATTATGTTCCTGCCATACCATACATTTAACCGTGTGATAGTGTTTTGTGTGTGTGCAGAGCTACTGTATCCTCTTGTTATGGTACTGTACATTGGCCTATAGAGCTATTCATGGACAGGTTACACCTACTTTCAACAATTTCATTGTTCGCAACCATGACATTCACAATTATAACACACGACACATACAAATGTTACGCCCTAATCCCATTCACACCAATGTAGGAAAATATAGCCTTCGTCATCATAACAAGCATCACATGGAATTCTTTGCCGCTTAATATCAGGTCACGACCTTCCCGAAATTGGTTTAAATACAAATTAAAGAGATTTTAATTATACTAAGATTGAGGTTCCTCTTACTTTCTTTTCTTTTTCTTCTCTCTTTTCTTAATTCTTTTCTTAATTCTTTTCGTAATTCTTTGTTGTAAGTTATTTGTGTACTCTATGTACAGGGAGTGTATCACTAGATAAGCCCACAAGGGTTTATTGATACACTTCCTTTCACATTCCATAAGTCTCTGTATTTGCTACAATTGATTGATATATGTTGTGAAAAAAAACAAATAAATACATGAAATAAACAAAATACCAGTTCATGTGTGGTATGTAGGATGTTTAGCCGTATTATATCACGGTACCCGTGGTGTGTTTATACCCCTAGTCGTTGGTATTTTTAACATTCAGTCATAATTATGCGAAGTGGTTGGGTGTGGGGGGTTGTTGGTATCCCTAACATTTAACTATGTGAAAGTGAGTTGCATATGTGCAGAGCTGTCTTCCTGGAGGTTACTCTCATTTATGGTACTATTTCTCCTGTATCATTTTGTGTTGTCAACAGTTTTATGATGTATCACTCTTTCCCTTCCCTTTTTACGTTTTAGGGATCTGTTGCCAAGAAACCATATAACCCCATCATAGGAGAAACCTTTAACTGTTCGTACGAGGTACCCATGGCATCTTTTCATCCGAGCGCTTCGGGGCCGCCTTTCACCGCCACCACCAACCAATCAGATTCCAGTCCAGAGGCTATAGAGAGGGTGACATTTGTAGCCGAACAGGTCTCTCACCATCCACCAGGTAAAAGGAGAACATGTTGTGATACTTGTTGTATTATGACATATATTACCTTTGGTTTTTACAAGTAATTGTTATTTAGGACTGCTGCCCTCTATAGTTAAGAACAATATGTTTGTTTGGGTGTGCTGTTAGTGACTGCTAACTTCTACCTGATTTATTGACATGACAACAACACAAGATAGAAAGCAGGATTACACATTGTATTAAACATCTTTTGTAAGAAGATAAAAGATAATACTTCAATACTAAGTGCCTTGACAAGAAAATCTCGTCAGAAATAAATGTACCTTGTTAAAGATCGACACAGAGAGAGTTCAGCATCACTGCAGGCTGCAGCCAGGCTGCGATGGACATGATTTGTTTTGCTTCACAAGTCACACAATAGCAGGCATGAGCTTTTCCGCTAATTCGCGGAATATCCGTGATTTCTTTTCTACCTCGGGGACAAAAACTATTATCCTAACTGGGACTAAAAGCAGCCTAACCTCTGCTGAAGCATCATAACATGGTTAATGGTGGAGTTGAGTTTGCAAACTTGCTTAATTTAGCACTAAAATTATATTTTCTGTGCCAAAAGTAACAATTTGAAGCTGCCAGCAAGATGAATAAACATGAGCATCGTGCACCTATTTAATTTTTAGTGTAACTGTTCCGTCTCTGTGATCAACAATGCGTAGCCATTGGCCTAAGAGGCTGCGGATCATATGACCACCCTGTAATCCAATCATGGTTAAAAGTGTCCATGTATAAAACAAATCTACGATTGGTTGTGGCGTTCAGTGATCAATACAGGCATGAGCTTTTTCCACGAATTCGCGGAATATCCGTGATTTCTTTTCTACCTCGGGGACAAAAACTATTAGCCTAACACACTGTAGCATACACAAACTGAAGCCTATACCGCAATTTTTGCATCTGCAATCTTATCGATGGTCGTAGTGGCGACTACTGACCCGTGTCACGTTTGGTACTGCTTTCATCGAAAGGTTGACTTCAACGATTCATCCTGTGCTTGCATAATTTAATCTTTGACATTCTTTCGGTTTCTCACAGTATCTGCTTTCTACGCCGAGTGCCCCAGTCTCAACACCTACATGAACGGATGGATATGGACCAAATCAAAATTCTTAGGGATGTCGGTTGGCGTAACTATGGTCGGCGAAGGTACAGTTTACATGAATTCACACCTACCCTGTCTTCTCACAACATTTGCACTCTGATCAACCTGGATACTTACCCTCTCTACCCATAAATACTATTACTTCCATCTTACTGTGCATGACACAATACATAGTAATTTTAAAGTCTCCTAACTACTCCGTTGGCTTCATAGTTACCTGTCCCTCGATATCTGTCTTATCAAAGCATGATACGATTCCTTTTGAAGTCAGAAAACCCGAAAGGCTGACATGGTGGTGACCCAGAGTAACGAGCTGTAGCCATAAGTCTGTCTCCAATCTCATGATTTAGACACAACGCCACAAATCACTTACAAGACAACCTGAATTATTATATGCAAATTGACATTTGGCGTGACGGTAGGAACGACAGAAAATACACAGGAAATATTTTTAAAAATGATTTACTTGACCTTAAAATTACATGTAATAACAATATAGCCTTTTCCCTCGATTAAATGTAAAGACTTCTTGCCATTTTAAAGTTTAAGCAGACTGCAGTGTTTTATATCTTGGAAAAGGTGTAAAGTGACCCGGGAGGTTCCAAGAAATGACATGATACAGAGTACACCTGAGACAGTCTTTAGTGGTGAACAGCCAGAGTGTGTCTGAGTACATTATTTTCATTACATTATTAAACACAATACATTGGTATGTATGGCCGTTAATAATACTTAGGGTGGTGTACACACGATCTACATATTGCACAAGAACTTCTTTCATTTGCACATGTCACTAAACTCTAAATATATAACACAGTGTTTTGGGATGTTAGTATCATATATGTATGTCTGTGCAAGGTTAACAGTCAACCACCGAGCTTCATTAAAAGATTTTTCTTATTAATAAGATCCACGTTAAAAACTGATTTCTTGGTTTACTGTACCGTGACAGGTGCAATACATGTACTGGAGAAAGGAGAGGTGTACAAGGCCCAGTTTCCATCAGCCTACGGAAGATCCATCTTAACGATACCTTGGATGGAGCTAGGGGGAAAAGTGTTAATCCAGTGCCCCCAGACTGGGTACCAGGCCAACTTAACATTTCACACAAAGGTAATCTTTTTTGAAACAAAAGCAAAAGAGAAAAAACAGTGGAATGCTGCTGCCACTCATAAGTATCTGCATTTTTAATTGTAATATTATTAGCTGAGTAAACAAATAAAGTTGTCACTTCTAAAGCTTGGATAGAGCTAAAGGGAAAAGTAGTAATTCAGTGCTCATACTGGTTGCCATGCCGATGTAACATTTTAATCAAAGGTAACGTTTTTTTAACAAAATCGTTAATGGCACAGCTTCTCATAAGCAGTGCATTTTTTATCTTGAAACATAACGGCAAAGTGGTCATATCCATAAGAAAAAGAAAAGAGAAATAGAGAGGATATTTACCATAGCAGGCAGGATCAAGGAAATTCAATTTAATTATTATGAGGTAGTATTACTGCCTTTGAAGCAGCAAACTTTAGTACTCCTTATGGCACAAATAACTGATGTAGTGTACGTATTCCCTAGGTAGAGTTACATGTAATATTTGTTAAGATTTATAGGTGAAAGCTAAATGTTGCAAGTGTTTTACGTTAAAAATGTCAACAGAAAAGACAGATGTGAAAAGTATCCAAAATATTGGAATAAGTTTAACTCCAATCTTTGCCTGTGACCTTATTTTCCCAGCTCTGTATTATGAGTACAGAAAACATAACCACTGTTGATGAGTAACATTGTAGAACAGGTCATTAATGAGAACCCAAAGTTTACACCATGTAAATTTCAATGTATGATATCAATTTGATTCAATTTTGCAGCCGTTTTATGGAGGTAAAGTCCACCGAGTATCGGGAGAGGTAAAGAATCCCGATAAGCAAACTATATGTCAGATCTCAGGGGAATGGAACGGTACATTGGAACTGGTGTACTCCAGCGTAAGTACTTGTACCACGTCAAAACAGATTAACGATGATAAAAGGCTGTAAGATAATTAACTGTCACTCACAAACGATGACAGCTGTGGTACTGGGCATTGCTGGTAAGGGTGAGGTTGTTGGGATGGTGATATCGGCAATCACAAATCCACACTGTACATCTGAGACCGGGGCATTATGGATTGTAAACAGTTTTATTCTATATCTTGTTACTTTTAAGAACTTCAGTTGTGCCCTCATATAGTCTCAACAAAATTCATTTATTCATATGAACTTTTTGTCCAAATTTGTAGTAAGAATATTGTCAAATTTTTTTGGTAAAAACATGTCTGTTCTATTCATCTATTCCTATATATCCCTCGTTTAGGGTGAGAAAAAGATAATTGACACAACAAGGTATCCCGCCTATCCCAAGAGGGTACGTCCCGTCAGCAAACAGGGGCTGTTTGAATCACGTCGACTGTGGCAACACGTCACGGCTAGTCTGAAGAGTGGTGATGTCAACACAGCAACCGAGCACAAAAAATATGTAAGTAATATTTTTCTTTTTTTTTCTTTATAAATCAGTTATACTTTAATAAAAATATATTTCTGATGAGATCTTCGTTTTTCCCCATCGAGGAGATAATTTTTTGCTTTTGAGTTCAACAAGTTTCATTTACACACAGTAGAGGTGGAAAGGAACAAACAACTTCAAACAACAAAATATATAATTAAACTATATAATAAAATGATAAGTTATAACATGAAATTAAAAATATACAAAATATAAATACAACGAAATATAAAATTAAAATATATAATAAAATGATAAGTTATAACATAAAATTAAAAATATAAAAATAAAATTTAAAAATATTAAAACTATAAAGAAATCAGAGAATCAGACAAATAATGAAAACATAAGTGATTGAGATATTAGGGAAAGTTTAAAATGAAACTTGCTGGTTACCTTAATAAAGGAGAGAAATCAACAAAATAACAGAACATAGTTCTGTTTCATTTTTCACAAACCTGATGAAGAATTCAAGCATTTTGTTTCTGATGTAACACTGAAAACAATGGGTTACTAATTTGTGTAAACAAAGTTTTCATTTTGGTACTGTGCCATGAGATCTTTCTAGGTATTCCAGAACTGATAGATCATCTTGCGTTGGTGATTATGGCTAGGCCTGCAAACATAAGCTGTGAATGTGTGTTAGGCTAATTTGATTTATATATGCTTTGACCAGTGAAGATCATTCAAACAAATAGAACTGATAGATCATCTTGTGACGGCGATCATCCTATTCAGATTGATGACTGTAACAGTGCATCCCTAGAGTCTTATACGCAAATTAGGCTAGGCCTGCATATATGTACTGTGATTGTGTGTTAGGCTAAGGTTAAGTTGATGTAAATATTCTTTAAACAATGTAGATCATTCAAACAAATAGAACTGATAGATTATCTTGTGACGGCGATCATCGCATTAAGATTGATGACTGTTACAGTGCATCCCTAGAGTCTTATACACAAATTAGGCTAGGCCTGCATATATGTACTCTGACTGTGTGTAAGGCTAAAATGATGTATATGCTTTGAACAATGTAGATCATTCAAACACTTTCAACTGACTGAAACTCAATTCACTAAATTCACTAAATTGTTACTTTGGACCATACGTTCATATAAAAGAAAGAAACAATGAAAATTGAAATGAGATTTCATGTCAATCTTATCTTGTAATCGAAATGGTTGATGTATGTTAAGCAGCTAGGATCTGAATTCATCTGCCATGCAAAGTCAGGTAGGGATTTATATCTTGTGCTGTTTCTTTTGTGCAGTTGGAGGAGAGGCAGAGGCGAGAAGAGAGGGAACGTTTAGCCGAAAAGAAAACCTGGCAGACAAAATTATTCCACAAGGAAGGAGAGGGATGGCGGTATAGCAATCCACTGAAGCAAAATGCGTGAATAGTTAAAATCGATTCCGAAAGAGTAGCAGTAATTACCTCGCCGTCATCTTGGAGGATCCAGTCCGGCATTCCAACTACGATATCCTCTGCGGTTCATTCGTTGGTAAATAAAACTATATAGAGTACCCTTACATAACAAGCAGGGCGGTAGATCGTGCGACTTGTTTCTTTCTGGCAACAGACCTTGAAGTGCTGGATAAATCAGCTTGCAAGACACACTTGTTTACAATGTTAAATACAATGGATACATATCCAAAGAATGGCATGGATACATATCCAAAGAATGGCATGGATACATATCCAAAGAATGGCATGGATACATATCCAAAGGTTGGCATGGATACATGTCCAAAGATTGGCATGGATACATATCCATAGATTGGCATGGATACACATCCAAAGATTGGCATGGATACATATCCAAAGATTGGCATGGATACATATCTAAAGATTGGCATGGATACATATCCAGAGATTGGCATGGATACATATCCAATGATTGGCGTGGATACATATCCAAAGATTGGATGTGTCCAGTGGCATAGAGCTCAGTACTGTTATTAGTGTCGTGGCAGCTTACTTTAAAGCAAGTTAAGTCGCTTAGATAATAATCCAGGGTTTGAGGTTTACAATACAATTGCTGTGATTTTACAAAGGGATGGATGTATTCAATGGCAGCAGAAAACTATATATGTTATTGGAAGCAATTTGTTGATTTGGATTTTTTTTCTCCGAACTTGTTTTGATAAGAGATGTCACATCTCACATCATATCATGAAAGATAGAAATTATTGTCAAATTATTAACTGCCACATTTCATGGATTCGTTATCCAGTAAACCTTGTCTAAGTGCTGAAGGTGTTTAGGCCAAGGGTTTTGCCTAATTGGTTTCACTGTTGCTTGTGCCCAACTGTGATGACCAAATAAAAAGCTATCCGCTTCTTTAAACCATGTTTTCGTGATAAAGTGTCAGCAAAAAAAATGTCAAACTTTTGACCCATGTTTTCTGAAAAATTCAAAATGTGTGAACAAAAAAAATGTGAAGTGTACTTAAAAGAATTAAAAGATCATATTTTGCATATAGATTATGTTATCCACCATTCAACTTATTATGCATTTCTAGGTCATTTTTGACCATTAAAAGAAGCAACACTGACTGTTTTATTATGATGTTTCTAAATGCAATTATAAAAAATCATTGTTGACACCTGTCTGTGTGAAGCATTGCAAGCTTATCATATTGAGTATGCACATTGTAGGTATGATATAACTCAGTATGCAAATAAGGGGGTTGGTTGACTTGCACACTTTTTAAAGAAAAATCTTCTAAGGTAGGGACACTAAACAAAGTGATGGACTCAACCAATCAACTTGATAACTTTTCATACCATTATGCTTAAGTCTGAACAATTCAAATACATCACTTCTCGGTCACTACATTGCACCATATCAACACATCCTGGGGGTATCTCATAGCAGCCACTATCCAGCACACGGAATTATGTTTACAAGTTACCTCACGTGAGTACGTGACCCCGTATGTGCGCGTGGTGGCCAATTGGTTAAGGTATCGGACTCGTGATCCAAGGATTGCTGGTTCGATTCCTGCCTAGTTCATTACGTTGTGTCCTTGGGCAAGATGCTTTATCTCAATTGCCTCTCTCCACCCAGGGGTTAAATGGGTACCTGTGAGGTAACTTGTCATTGGGCGCAGTATATAACAGCTGCCGACTGGAGGGATTGTCTCTTGGACAGGTTATCATTGACCAGGGGTAAGATAACGTCTGTAAAGCGCTTTGAGACCTATCGCTGGTATAAAGCGCTATATAAAAAGCAAATATTATTATGATTATTATGTGCACCTGGGTGAAGAGAAGCAATGCAGCTGAATTCCTTTCCCAGTTTTGATCAAGCCGTGACTCAAACCTGCTTTCCTCAGAATCACAACACCAACGCCGTTATCTCTTGACAACAGCTGTCTGTAAACTATATATATCGAGCTATGAACAAAAACGACCATCACTGTGGTGCTCAGACCGTCTGACAATCTTATTTTGTGTAAAAGTAAGATGGCCTGACGTTTCGATCCTAGCAGGATCTTCTTCACAGGCTAAATGACAAGAAACAGTAACAGAAGGGACAAAAACACGCACAGAATACAGACAGGTTAATGAGCATGGTGAACACAAAGAGATAGATGTAAGGGGATTAGTAGACAAGGGATGGAGAGAAGAAAGAAAGAAACCAACAGGGGAAGAGGAGAGGTAGGAGATAAACAGTAGAGGGACAAAGAGAGGATTAAGGGAAGGGGGTAGGGAATAAACTGGAGAAGGACAAAGACAGAAAGGTGTGGAGAAAAAGGGTGGAAGAGAGCTATGAGAAGAGGAGTGATGGGGGGGGGGACCAAGGGGAGAAGGAGGGGGTGGACAGAAAGAAATGTTAGTCATATTTTGTAATAGGATACTGAAACAAACTCTGAACACTATTTATTTTTTCTTTGCTGTCCTCTGTATACCATAACGGTACGGCGTGATTAAAATCGACGGAATAATAACCATCGCGATTTGGTCAGTTGTTGACTTCTGGCATGGTGGTACTTGAAAGTTAATCCGCCGCGTTCAAGAGAGTTTATTCAGGATTTGTAATGTACACACATTTCTTCCAGATATATTTTTTGTCTGTGGTAAAGTAAAGGTTGTGGTGTTCTTTTTTCCTTCCTTCAAAGGTGATTCTATAATTGCTTCTATGCACAACTCTCTTTACCTAAACCCAGGTCTTGCTTTGATGTTTAGCTGACGAGTGTTCTGAACTGCCGTCTCTGAAAATTCTTAATTACCATCATTTCGAGTATGACTGTCAACACAACATTAATTCAGTTATGTTCTAGAAAAGTTAAAAAACGGCTGCTTTCATTCCAGGTCATTGACTTTAACATATGAAGATCTCAAATTAAAAAAGCCTAAAGTCATGTTTTTGAAATGAAAAAATAAGTTGTTTAACCATCGTTTTTGCAACGTCGTCAGGTTACCAGTTCAGCCAGTTTTTTTGCAACTATAATCAAATCAGGAATTCTTGATTTTTTTGTCTTTCTCATAAATCGGTGCTTGGTCGATAATGGATGTATTAATTACTTTTTTTGTAAATTGTAAAAATTTACCTGTATGTTTTGCTTTTTCTTCTTATGTCAATTTCATTTATTCATATACGTTAGCAACTCGTCCCGTAACTTTATTTTTTTTTTTGTCTTTCCTTTGTGGTAACATTAAATGTATAATAAATGTATTATGCTAATGTAATGACCTGCTA
>JAIPMN010106396.1:2169-14810 GCA_020650975.1 Apostichopus californicus | reverse complement strand
ACATATATATATGTGTATATATTTATATATATATATAAATTGAAGAGAAATATCTCCCACTGTTAGTTGAAAAATCCCGTCTCAATTTGTCGTCGCTTACTCAAGACATGATTGACTGAATGTAGCCTATGTCAATTGGCTCAACTCTCTCTTACTCCTGGGAAGTAGGGATCACAGTAGGGGATCTGTGATGTCATTGTCACAGCTCTACTGCAATAGCAATATTTTGGCTATTATAATCTTCTTTTTGATTTATCCTTGATGCATGACACAATTTATAATGTTTGCTTAGCATTCAATTTTCTCTGTCTTGGAATTTCATCAAAAATGCAACTTTTTCATGAATAGAAATATTTTCTTCCTCTGCAAATATGATTGAAATATTGTTATGTACAGAAAACAAAACAAAAACAAGTCAATTTCATATCAGTTGCTGTAATGACATCTTCATTCTGTTGTTGCCAGATGAAATCTTAAAACTACCACCAAATTATGATAAATTATGATTATGATTAAATTCATATCTTCCCAATACAAAATCCTGTGAGGATGGGGTTTAGACCATAAGATGCAGAATATTTCAGCAATTGCGCTAAGGCAATCGGCTTTAACCACCAGAAGTGCCTGTTAAAGATATTTCCACTTATGATATTAATGTTTCTTATTATGATATTTGTTTTGTTTTCTTCTTTTCTCCGACAGTCATGTGAAGTGGCTAACGAGACCGGAGACAAGGCAGCCTGCTATCATTTAGCCAGGCAGTATGAGCTGCAGGTGTGTTCCATATTTATAAATGATTTGTTTTCAACCACATTTTGCGGGACGATTTGAAAATAATCTCCCTAGTTCCTCAGATGGACACTCTTTACTTGTGCACCAAATTCACAGCTACAGCAGAAACATCTCTTCCAGTATTTCCTATGCCCAAATTAAATGTATGTTTGATCTGTTTAATTTTGGTCTACCATCTTCCAAACATGGCCGGCCACCGAAACATGCTCCAAATAGACACAGTTGGCCTGATAAGTGCCCAATCTAGGTGTTTGAGTTCTATATATTTTGAGTTAGGTCTTAGCTTTATATCATTCTAATCAAGCCATATTCTATATACATGTAAATTGCATTCCTCTCAACCCAGACCTGTAGTTGAGTGCATACTCCTATTATTGCATAGTTACCTGCAGCTGGTACCTGTCTAATTGGATTTATACTAGTACACGTGGTAGGGTTATTCTGGATATCTATACAATACAGGATTGTGTACTCATGTTATTGCATAGTTACCTGCAGCTGGTACCTGTCTAATTGGATTTATACTAGTACACGTGGTAGGGTTATTCTGGATACCTATACAGTACAGGATTGTGTACTCATATTCTTGCATAGTTACCTGCAGCATGTACCTGCCTAATTGGATTGTACTCATACTTGTGGTGGAGTTATTCTGCATATCTATCCTAGTACAGGATTGTGTACTGGTACTCATGTTTATGGCCTTGTACTCCTACTTGTACCCACACCAAAGGGGAATGCTCCTTGTACTCATACTTTATGCTCTTGTACTAGTACTACAAGTCAGCTTCATTAAGTTAGATTCAGCATTTGCTACACCCTGTCTCCAATACAGTAAATATACATGATGATAAAAGTCTAATTTTTAAATACTGAATATTTTGTAGCTCAATGATGTCATATTTAGACTTGCTCCTGTTCAACTTTTCAACCATCTGTGTGAAAATAACATTTCCAGCCCTCGCTAGTGGAATAAGTATTTTTGTCAGTCTGTCTCTCTGTCTGTGTGGAAGTTGTTCATTACAGTTTGTATTCTCTATCACATAGACCAATGACAAAATGGTCTGGTTTGTGTCTCCTCTGATGGTCGGAGTAGATTATTAAGGGATCCCTGCAAATAAAAAAATAAATAAATAAACAAAAAGTAATGCAGAGTTCAGTGAACTCTGATGAACAGTTTGTTGCCTTTTTCTGCCCAAAAAAAAGAAAGAGAAGTAATTCCCACGAAATAAGACCAAATTTTAGTCTTGACTCTTCTCCCTACCTTCTCCTCTGTTAGGAACAACATAAGGAGGCTGTTCATTTCTTCACGAGAGCGCAGGCCTACAGCCAAGCTATACGGATTTGCAAGGTAAGCTAAAAACCCAGCAGACTTTGTTTATACCATATTGCACTATGTTTCATTTGGTACCAAATGGAATATTAATATTTGAATTACTTTTTCGGAAAATGACTTTTTAGGTAAATATGTTGCACATATGAAGTGGCTTCTTTTGTTTAAGAAGTGACAAAATTAAAGGAGACACCTTGCGGAATAACAGAAATTAAAGAAACAAAGACTTCTTTCTTCCATATTCTGCAAAACTTCATTTGGTACCAAATGGAATTTTAATATTTGAGTTACATTTTTAGAAATTACCTTTTAGGTAAATATGCTGCACATATGAGGTGGCTCCTTTTGTTTATGAAGTGACAGAATGAAAAGGGGGCACCCTTGTGGAATAACAGAAATTAAAAAAACAAAGACTTCTTTATTCCATGTTCTGCAAAGTTACATTTAGTACCGAATGGAATATTAATATTTGAATTACATTTTTAGAAATTACTTTTTAGGTAAATATGCTGCACATAATGAAGTGGCTTCTTTTGTTTAAGAAGTGACAAAACTAAAGGAGGCACCTTGTGGAATAACAGAAATTAAAGAAACAAAGACTTCTTTATTCCATATTCTGCAAAGTTTTATTTGGTAACCAAATGGACTATTAATATTTGAATGACATATTTGGAAAATGACTTTTGATGGAAATATGCTGCACATATGAAGTGGCTTCTTTTGTTTTAAGGAGTGACAAAATTAAAGGAGGCACCTTGTGGAATAACAGAAATTAAAAAAACAAAGACGTCTTTATTCCATATTCTGCAAAGTTTTATTTGGTACCAAATGGAATATTAATATTTGAATGACATTTTTGGAAAATGACTTTTGATGGAAATATGCTGCACATATGAAGTGCCTTCTTTTGTTTAAGAAGTGACAAAATTAAAGGAGGCACCTTGTGGAATAACAGAAATTAAAAAAACAAAGACTTCTTTATTCCATATTCTGCAAAGTTTCATTTGGTAACCAAATGGAATATTAATATTTGAATGACATTTTTGGAAAATGACTTTTGATGGAAATATGCTGCACATATGAAGTGCCTTCTTTTGTTTTAAGGAGTGACAAAATTAAAGGAGGCACCTTGTGGAATCACAGAAATTAAAAAACAAAGACTTCTTTATTCCATATTCTGCAAAGTTTTATTTGGTAACCAAATGAAATATTAATATTTGAATGACATTTTTGGAAAATGACTTTTTAGGTAAATATGCTGCACATATGAAGTGCCTTCTTTTGTTTTGGAGCTATTTGTTAGTAAAATTTGTCACAGTTTTGTACTTTTTATATAAGTGAACTTGAAGGAAACCAACGTAATGCTTTAAGTTGCACTCGGAAATGTCAAACGTTTTAATATTTTGGCTGTGTTTTTTTTTGTTTATAAATCTCATGTCTTGACCTCATAGTAGATAATGTGCCCGACCTGACCTTTTCAGAGGTTTTAATGTTATAAACTGATACTCTTGTTATGACCAAATGGATCTAATATTGTGTATGTCCCTCCCATTCCCCCTCACCCTACCCTTCTCCCACCTCCTTCCCCCACCCCCCAATATGATGTCCTAATGTTAAGTCATACATGTTGTAGCTTTTGTTTGCTGTAGCAGCATGTAGAGACACTTTGTCAGGGTAGGACGCCAAAGAAACTCCTTCCTCCTACAGTCAGACTGCATAGGATGTAAATCTTTGTGTGTGCCCTGAAGTTACACATAACAGGCACTGCAGGGATAATCTTTATTGTTCGGTATTAAGTCGACCCTAACTGCGAGGGATTTTACAGCTGTTGCAGCATTTAATTCAACCAGGGGGGGGGTGTGTCTTACCACCCGAATACCGGTAGTATCCCCATCGGTCACCAAGGCTTCAGGCTTTACCGACCCCGGGATGATATCATTGTTTGACACTAGTGAAGGCACTGTAAAAGAATATTTATGATGTAAACCAGGGGTGGGGAAACCTACGGCCCGCGGGCCACATGCGGCCCGCCAGTGATTTTTTTGTGGCCCGTGAGATGTCTCAAGAAAAAGAAAACAAATCAATCTATTTAACATCATCACAAAAAACGAGCTAGCTGCTAAGAATTTATGGGCACTAATGATGCTGTCAGGTAGGCCTATTATCCCCATTAATTATCAACTGTACTGTATTGACATTATGTTTTTGTGAATACAGATTAAATACACACACCTATTGCTTGAAAGTCCTCGGAATCAAAGGTTTGAAATCAACAACAGGTCGTTGGTTAGGTGCAGCCCAGTCAATTTTTCACTCCTTATATCTGGCCCATTCATTCAAAAAGGTTGCCCACCCCTGATGTAAACAAATGCACAATTGAGGTCGTCGATTGATTCATCCATCACGTCTTCTTTTATCTTGTTTACTTGTTTACTATAAACTTGTTCATTGTTTCTAATATTTTTCGTCCAACATTTGTTTTTATTGTCTCGGTTAAGAGTGTGTGATAAGCTCTGCAAAGAAAGTAGGCAATTATTCATCGATTTTACTGTTGGCTTACCCTTGTATTACATCAATCACATAGCTGTTTGTCTGTTTCTGTGTGTGCATTTGATCCAGTTTATCGATCCAATTGACCCTTTTCCCCCTCTCGAGACGTTATCTTATGTAATCGATTTTGTTTACTCACTGATCAGTGTCCTATCTATTCCGTCTGATACTCGTGAACTTTGCCTGTACAGGACTCTTATTAGAACAGAGAAACAATTGGCCATAAAGCTAAATCAAACAAACGTAAAAAAAATGTAATTGCTTTTTTATATCCTTTTTACAGCCTGATAACATCTGATTGATGCTGCAATCATATCAGAGAGATTTTTTGTTTTGTTTTTTTTTGTTTCAGTGCAGTCTTTCGTGTGTTTTCTCTTAACATACATTTCATACTTGCAATATGTAATATGCAATGGATAGTTTGATATTCAAGATGAAATATTGTAAGTGTAGGAGGTAAAATTTTCTCTTGTTTTGATTGTGGAGAACCAAAGACAATGTTGCCTAAAAATATAACGAAACATTTTTCTTTGCAAAGGCTTAGCTCAGATAGTACACTTTTCATCTGCAGTGGACACACAAGCCTGTTTTCATACGGCTGTTTTGTTCAAAAGTTGCAGTAAGGTGAGAGGTGGGTTAAATTCCCCCCCCCCCCACCCCTTTGCCTTCTCCTCCCTCCAAATACCTGCTTCTTATGCGGACAAGGCTAAGGCTTGTTTTTTTTGTTGTTTTTTTTAGCCTTTGAAGAAGATCCTGCTAGGATCGAAATGTCAGGCCAACTTACTTTAACACAAGGCTAAGACTTATTTGTGTGCTCATGTTGATTCTGAAAATACCTTTGTATACTTTGTCTCCCCTTTGTAAAGGAAAATGACATGGCCGATCAGCTGATGAACTTGGCTCTGATGAGCAGCAAGACCGACATGATCGAGGCGGCCAGGTATTACGAGACTAATCCCGAGACACGGGACAAAGCGGTCATGCTATACCATAAGGTAAAAGAGTAGAGGACATTTTGAAAGTAAATCTGGGGTGGAAATGTTTCAAGGTTGAGAAGGGTGTTGGGGTGGATATAATGGTAGGGATATGGGTGAAGGGGGGGGTGGGTGTGGGGTGGTAATAGAAGAGAATAATATTAAAATTATGACAAAAACAAATGTACTGAGGATGATATTGAGTGCTTTTAATTTTTAGAAAACCAAAGTAGGGAAATTCATGCCCATTGGGCCTTGTCTCGCTTTCCTTAGAAGATATTTCTAAGAAAACAGCATATAGTTGAGAAGCACTGGACAAGCAAGAAGGGAATGCATTATATAACACAGTCGCTATACCTGTCTTATTTTTTAGAGCAAGTTGTCAGAAGCGATCCCAGACCAGTAAATTCATTGTTCTGATGCCGTCTCTATGGTGATCATTGGTTTGATTAGAGGGAATAGAGGTTACTGTATAAAAAGGAGAATCACAAAAGTATAATATGAATAATATAAATTTGAGTTAAAATGTTGGAAACCACCCGACGTGTAAGTTGTAAGCCATTAGCCCTTGCGGGTTTCTCCCACATTTGTGGTCGCTTCAGCGTCGTAAAAATAACTGCTGATTATCATTATTATTATTTTTTTTTTTATCATTATTATTATAATAATAATACACACCCCATATATATATATATATATATATATAGGTTGATAATATAATGATGGTTGTCACCATTCTGTCGCAGGGAGGACATTTCTCAAAAGCCTTGGAGCTGGCTTTCGAGAGTGAGCAATTTGGAGCTCTGCAGCTTATATCCGATGACCTCGACGAGAAAACAGACCCAGTGCTGCTGAATCGATGCGCAGAGTTTTTCATGGAACACGGCCAGTACGACAAAGCTGTGGATCTGTTGGTCGTCGGAGGAAAGGTAACAACATCCCCATCTCATGATGACTAGAAGGATTTTAAAAACAAACCTGAAATTGAGTAAACCACATGAATATTCATATACCTAGTTATCATTTTGTTTCAATTTTGTTTTAAATTCAAGTCAATGAATGTTGTAGCAAAATCTTACTGCTGTGAATAGGCATTAAAAAGAGCTGCATTGAGCATGCAACATGAATATTCATGACCTAGTCATCATTTTCAATTATCCACATTTATGCGTAAATATATCCATAGGAAATGTTCCTTTTGGGTGACGGATATATATGTGAAGTTCTGTTGAGCACGGAGGTGCATTTTACCTTTACCCTTAAAATTCATCCATTATTTTGGGTAATAAGGCTGATTTTGTTCGAATGTATAAATGTCACTGATGAAAGTTTGGATTTGTTATCTCTTACCACTTGATGCCGGCTTCAAATGTCTGCCATAATGTCGAATATGCATATTCATGACTGTTTTGACTTATTAGACTGACATGACCCATCCATCCATTCATTCAGTTTATGTCTTACCTGTTTGTTTTATTTACTTATGTATTTTTTATTTATGTTTTATTTAATTTTATGTTTGGTTCAGTACTTTGAAGCCTTGGAGCTATGTCAGAAACATAGTGTTAACATCACCGAAAAGTTAGCTGAGAAGATGACACTGGCTAAAGATGGCGACCAGGGAGAGATGAGGCTAAAACTCTTGGAGAAAGTTGCCGATCTCTGTTTCCTCCAGGGCTCGTATCACCTAGCAACCAAAAAATATACACAAGCTGGTAACAAGGGAAAGGTCAGTGTTCCAGTGCTGTTTTTTATTTTTTCCTTCTGTTTTCTGAGTTTAATAAAGAGGGGGAATGCAGCAGTCTTTTTCCAGTGCCTACAGTTACATTGGGTGCTCCGACTCAATTAGTTCAGGGCTCCATTATTAAATAAGTAGAATTAACAGCAGATAAAGAGAAACTCCAGACATAGATATAATTGTAGAATATAAGCTTTATTTGTTCTGTTAGGAGATATTGTTGCTGGAGTGTATCTGAACTTACACTCTCTGAAGTCTGGAATGCTGGTCTTTTTCCATACTAAAAAACTACAGTATTTAACTCTTGGTCACAGAGTCTTTTAGTTATAATTACTAAGGCACATAGGAGATGGCTATGACTATTAACCACATTTGTAATACACATGAGATGCAACAGGTTGTCTTCTGTGGTTAAGCATGAGTATTTCATGGAATTAAGACAAAGGGGGGCTTCTAGGAATATGATATGGGTGAGGGGTGAATAAACTCGGGAAGGAAGTAGTTACTCTTAAGACAAAGAGGCATGAAAGCACAAGCTTAAAGTGATACAATGGGGATATAACTACATACTTCATTACAATACAGTTCATTGCAAAGCAAACTTGCAAGACATTTCTGCTTATTTAAATGTCAAGATCCTATCCTATGAATAACAGTATGTGCTTCATAGGAAATACAAAAAAAAAATTTTTTAGATTGGGGGAAATTTTATAAATGTATCTGGCACCCAGCAGATTTAGTGACGTCGCCATGGCAATTAAGCTTAAGAAAATGTCCCCCCAAAAAATGTTTTTTTTTATAATGTACAAATCCTTACAAATAGTCTCGCAAAGAAAAAAACAATTTGTATTGTGATGAAATTCTTTTGAGTACCGAGAAAGAACAATGTTGACAGCTATTAATGCAAAAATTCAAAAATGCCACAAACCACTTCAACTCTGATCTACTCCCTAGAGTGGGAAAACTTTACATCTTAACACCAGTTAAACCCATTTTAGTATTAATAATTTATATTTTTATGAATAATTTGACAGGTTCATAATTTTTGTAAATTATGTATCAGACCACTGATTATTACATGTATCAGACCAATGATTATTGCAGACTACAATGATGCAAAAAAGTGTGTAAAACTGCAATTTTTCCCATTTCTTCATCATCATCATCATCATCATCATCATCATCATCATCATCATCATCATCATCATCATCATCATCATCATCATCATCATCATCAGGAGCTACGAAGCCGGGATTTGGAATCTTGGTATTTCTTTTTTCTTATCCAGATCGCAGGCCTCGTCATCCCTTTAATACCAAATTGAACTCAATTAAAAACTTTCCCATCGATAAACTTTTCTCTCTCGTTGTTTTCGTTATCTTTGGCAGGCAATGAGGGCGCTACTCAAATCAGGAGACACGGAAAAAATCATCTTCTTTGCCGGCGTCTCGCGGCAGAAAGAGATCTATGTGATGGCGGCGAACTATTTACAATCTCTGGATTGGAGGAAAGACCCCGAGATCATGAAGAACATCATCGGATTCTACACGAAAGGGAGAGCGTTGGATTCCTTGGCAGGGTTCTATGATGCGTGTGCTCAAGTTAGTAGTGCCATAAATAAGAAGTTTCAGTTTGGGGAGGGGGTATGGGGGCGGGGTATGGGGGGATACTTTTGGGAGGGGAATTGGGGTTACTTTTGTGATGGGGGTACTTTCTGATTTGTGATTAGTTCTGATTACTAGAAATTACAACTCTTTTTTGACTTATTAATGAATTTTTAATTACTTTATGTCTAAACTTACCTTGTTTTCCAAATTGTTCTGAGTTCCCATTTTCATTTATGTATCCATCAGCATAAATAAAACAATATATAACAAAACGTTCAGTTTTGGTTCCGATGATAATCGTAACCTTTTCATTCTCTATGGCGTATATGTATATATATATACATATATCTATATCTATATATATATATATATGTATATATACATATATATATACATATATATATATATACATATATATATATCTATATATATATACATATGTATATGTATATATATATATATTATATATAGATATAGATATACAGAGGATAGTACACCAACACATTCTACAGTGTAGAAATCAGGTGTTTATACAGTTATATAATACTGATATTTCTGTCATCGATTTACTTATAGAAGGGCGTAACACTGGACGGAACTCATACTTTTCATAGTTCTGCGTCATTCTCATCGTAACAAAGCAACTTTTTTTTTGGCTCCGAATGACAGGTGGAGATTGACGAATATCAGAATTACGACAAAGCTCTGGGAGCCCTCAGCGAGGCCTACAAATGCTTAACTAAAGCCAAGATGAAGAATCAGTCGCTACAGGAAGAGAAACTGGCGGCTCTCAAACACCGGATCGGGCTCGTCAAGAAGTTCGTTCAGGCTCGCAGGTACGTTGTGTGACCGGTAGAGATCTACATGGCTTTGAAGAAGGAAATTAAAGAAAGACTTTAAAGGAAAACCCACAAGAGGAGAAAATACCAAAGACATCCAACTTCTTTACAATTGAAAACTGCCGTC
This sequence comes from Apostichopus californicus, assembly GCA_020650975.1. Taxonomy (NCBI): domain Eukaryota; kingdom Metazoa; phylum Echinodermata; class Holothuroidea; order Aspidochirotida; family Stichopodidae; genus Apostichopus; species Apostichopus californicus. The sequence goes on along the minus strand of JAIPMN010106396.1, from coordinate 4,849 downwards.
TAAAAGGAAGAAAAAAAAGGATGAAGAAAGCTGGTTGGACTTGAGCTGGTAGAAAATCTGGAGTATTAAAGTTTATTGAATTTTAAAGGGCAGAATATCTATCTGTCCTTGATATGTCCTTTGTCCAAGAAGAAGGACAAATTAGACTACTGGTAAATGGTTCTGTAGCTATATTCCAGTTTCATGTTTATTCAATTTTAATTTTTTTTTGCTAGGTTCAATGTAAATGTTAAGCCAATGAACCAAAACCAATAAACCAAAAATTTGGAACTTTGGATTACAATGTGCCAAAATTTGTTTGGTGTCTTCAGTCATCCATTAATACCTACATTGGCATTTTCCTTCAGGTTTTTTTTTTTTATTTTATTTTAATTTGTTTTGTTTTGGTTTGTTTGGTTTATTTTATTTTGTTTTGTTTGTTATATTTTGTTTTGTTCGTTTTGTTTTGTTTGTTTAGATTGGTTTGTTTACTTTGTATTTGTTTGTTTTGGTTTGGTTTGTTTTATTTGTTTGTTTTGGTTTGTTTGGTGTGTTTTGTTTGTTACTTTTGTTTGTTTTGTTTTGTTTGGGTTTGTTTTTTCTGTTTGTTTGTCTTGGTTTGGTTTGTTTTGGTTTGGTATGTTTTGGTTTGTTTTATTTGATTGATTATTGATTGATTTGTTTATTTATTTCTTCAATTTTTGTCATCATCTGAACAGAACATACGATGAAGACTCTGATGAAGCAATGAAGCAGTGCCAAGTCCTGTTGGAGGAGCCCGAGCTGGATTCAGCTGTCAGGATCGGTGACGTGTTTGGAATGATCATAGAACATTATGCAAGACAAGAAGACTTCAGGAAGGTAGGTTTTATACAGCTTCAGTTTTTGTCCCAGTTTCGTAACTTTTTGTCACTTTGACCAAGCCATGCGACTTTAACACATAACTAAGCTAATGCTCAATCTAAAATTAAAATAATAATTTGTCTTGTTTTCAATTTTTTTTATGAAATTAGTGTCACTGTTCCTTTGAAAATTTGAAATTAATGTGTGAATTGAAGTAACATATTTTGCTTTTAAATAGAATTATTGTTTGTTTTGATGTTCGGTTTTAATGTATGGTGAAATCACATCACAGTTACAACTAGTTTTGATAGCAAAGCAAAGTTTTGTCTATTTGAGGGTGTGGCCAGGTCTGATGAGAGGGGGAAGGGGGGGGGGATTGCTACAGCCCTGTCTGAAACCCAAAGGTCAAATTGTGGCCCAGGCAATTATTTAGAGGGAGCCCTGGGAGGTATGGAATGAGCAATATTATATTCTCATATCCAATATTCACTTAAGCGAAAATCGGATGACTTCAAAGAGGGGGCTCGGTGACATAATTGTATCCAAGAGCCTAACATGACACTCAATGCTGCCAATGCGTGTGGCAAATTCTTTTCTCTCTGCAAATACCTATTTGGTTACACTAACATTGTAAGATTATGTAAGTAAGTATTCAGCCATCACATGTAGGCAAGAACTAGATCATATTTTTTCAAACTTTGGTGCTGACATTTTTCGTTTGCCAACCATTCCTTTATTCTTCAGGCCTACAGCTTCATGGAAGAGATGCGAACGAGAATTCCAACGGTGAACATGGCGTACTACATCAACATCAAGACTATAGAAGGCATTCACAAAGCACTCGATATCCCCATGGGGAGAGGTATGGGGGTCAAAGAGACCCCCGGGGGCGGCCACGAGGAGGAAGAGGAAGAGGAGGAACTAGAAGAAGAATTAGAAGAAGATGAGAGTTTTGCCTAATCTAGCTAAAAGAAATAATCCAGCGACTGAAAGATGATCGATTAATTAAAAGATTTCGAAAATTTTCCGTATCTTTAGGTCGAAGCCAACTGTCGTAGCATTCTGTATGGCGAAGGGTATATTAAAGTTATGCAATAATTTGGGTGGTATTTTGTTATTAAGGCATCTGGCAACAGCGGACGGAGTGATTGATGAATTGTTTTTCTTTATAATTATTAAACTCACTTATTCATGGAGGAAAATAATATCTCTACAACACAGTTGCATTTTTCCCCTTAAATTCTCAATATAGTGTGAGCCTTGACAGCTAGACAAACATTCCAAATGGATCAGATTTCAAAGATAAAATCAACGAGAAGATTATTATCATTATTATAATTATCATTATTATTAGTACTATTATGATTAGAGAAAAGTAAACTTTAAAAGGACCTTTCCATTATGACATCACAGACCACCTTCTGTGATTTATTCCAGGGACTGTTTAGCCAGTCGAAATAAGTTTCTTTCGATCTCGAGTCTGGGCAAGATATTGAGATGTGGTTTTCAACTAACAGCATGAAATCATTTTTTGGTCTTTTCCATATATTATAGTGTCACAATGTCTACTACTGGATTATCCTTTTAAATATTAAAGAAATCACCTTGATTGAAAATCTGTTAGTAGCGGAAGAAGGGAGTGCCTTCAATTCAGTATTACGAGACAGATAATTTATGAATTAGAGATTAAGAATTTAAGATTAAGAACAGATGTGTTGCAAATGATTATTGTTAGTTAGTTTAATAGCAGTTATCGTAAACTTTGCTATAATTTGTACAGGAAAAAACTAACTAGCGGTGTTGGGCACCTTCCATCTCTTCAAATTTGGGAGAGCACAGTGGGAGGGGGGGGGGGGGG
>JAIPMN010106378.1:0-16599 GCA_020650975.1 Apostichopus californicus | reverse complement strand
TTTGGTTGTCCAAATAAAAACACTTGGACTTGCACTGGGTGAGAAACCGTACGTAAATAATACTAAAATGTATCCATTTAGCCTTGTGGGTGAGTATGGTAACGTTAGGCTATGCAGGCCTAATCTATTGGCCTGAGGCTGAAGTCTTACTCTCGGTGACTAGTCTTATGATTAATCATGTTGTGTTGCGGGAATTCTCTGGTAGTGAACAATGATTTCCGTAATGAGTTCCGATCTTTTCCAGAGACAGAGGGTATTAGCACAGGTATACAGCACGTACATTGCAGCCAAAATATAAGCATGCGGTATGCCCACATGCGCATTATTGTACTGCATACACGTTGTACTCTAGCTAGCTTGTCATACGTGCGTGCAGCCGTGAGGTAGAAAGCAAGAATGGTCACAGCCATCTGAGGTGTACACACCATATGGTACTGTACATATTTACAGTATGCACATACAGCTTAAGTGAAGGATTTCCCCTCATTACTGAACGTACCAAAATGTGATTTATTTCTTACTTTGTTTCTAATATGAATGAGGGGTGATACCAACAAGCTACTATAATTTTTGGGGTGGTGGATTTTTGTATTAAAGATTAGGGATTTTCCAAATTTTATTTGAAGTGTTGAACACTTCCGCAAATAAGCTAGTCATCCGTCTGACAACCTAAGCGGGGTTTTAGGTTGTCCGACATGATTTTTGGTCATCTTGGATGATAAGACGACCATTAAATTTATGCCCTGTATGTACTGCAGAGCAAAAGCCTCCCATGTGCAAAGATTTTGGGGTGATAATGTAGCTGTCTTTCACAAATCTATACAACAGCAAAATTAAAATCTCTGCATGTTTATTAAAGGAAGGTAAACCTTGTTCAAATTCTGTGTGTTACGTGTGTATATGTCAAAATCCCTCTTAAAAACACACACTACTTCTAGATACAGTGTAAAGTTCTTCAGTTTGCATGATGTAAAAGTTTGGTCAATGTGTCTGGCCTCTATCTTACCCTCCTTGAAGTTGAGATAAATTTCTTGGGGAGAAATTTTTGTTTTTATCAATGTACATTACATTTATTTTAATTTGGGTACCACCATTTGTCTGAACTCTTCAAAAGAACCTGAACCCTTTGCATCGCTAACTTGCAGTTTATAGCACGTTTTGTTATTAGTAAAGACAGGATGAACACACTGTACATATGCACTAATGGCTAGGTACAGTACTGTATACTTTGCACACTACAGACCCTGGTGGCTGTGACCAGACTTGCTTTCTACCTCATGGTTGCATACATGTATGACAAGCTAGCTGGAGTACAACTTGTATGTAGTACTATACTGTGCATGTGGGCATACCACATGCTGCAATGTATTTGTTGTATACCATTGGCTTACTTTGTATCGAAATCATTTTTTACTACCAGAGAATTCCCGCAACCCAACATGGATTAATAATGAACAGTGTTATACACCATATAACATGTTTGTAACTCTACAATACAGTTCTGTGTAAGATTTTTGCAAAGTCTATCTTCGTAAGACTAGTCACTAACCGAAAAACTTGGCCTGCATGTCTAACATTACAGTACTCACCTACAAGGCTAAATCGATACATTGTAGTATTACTTACATATGGCTCCCGCACCATTTAAAGTCCAAGTGCTTTCATTTGGACAACTAAAACATCCTGCAGACGACCAAATATGTAGGCAAGTTTGTCCGAAGGACAACCTTAAAACTTTCTTAAACATATGAGCCCTGGTACAAAAATGGTAAAATTAAAAAAAAATCAATATCTCTTGCATGAGCACAAACCCTGGCCAAAACAAAGGATTACAACAGTTATTATGATGTGCAAATTAAAAAAAAAAGAATAATTCAGATGTATGTCATGTCTGTTATACACCTATCCATCTATCTAAGAGTCATTTTCAGCTATTTGTGACTTCATTTCCTAATGTCCTGTCCAGATGTACTGAAGACCCTGATACTATTGGGACCTTTCATGAAATGCAGTAGACTAATCAACACTTACCTTTCACTGGCAAGACCCTTTCAACAAGTCCATCCTTGTCCATCTGCAGGTCTTCCTCATTAGGATGACAATGAAGTTTGCCTCTACGTCTGACACATTGCCTGCCCTGATCCATCTAAAACAAATAAGTAACAATTTGGAAAGTCTGTGCTAGTATTTACACTTTATGGTGCTATAACATGCAGCTACCTTAATATGGCACAAATTGCTTTAATTCCAATTTAACAAGCTAATTAAAACTCATTGATGAACCTTATAATATAATCATGGGAAAACACTGGTTAAGTAAGAATCTTCATCCAACCATACTTTTTGGTGGCAGATCCAACATATGATAGACCCTAGGGTCAGCTCGGAAATCTTGGACATGACTGTTAAAGTTAACGTTTGAATTAGTCTATTCACCATCACAAATGGGTATGGGTAGCCTGTTAACTATCTTGTACCTGTTCTATATATCAGTATCGGTATTCGGTAAGAAATAGTGCAAAATATAATTTTAAAAGGGAAGTATTTTTGCTTTCAAAAGGAAGTGAAACAACTTAAATTGATAGTTCTATGCTGTTCTTTAGCAGTTAACTGTAAAACTTTGGAACAGAGAAATCCTGACTACTTGAACAATTTAACCAATAGCACTTTGTGTGTGCAGAAAATACCACTTACAGTCATGTCTGGTGAACAAGATACTGCAATTTTTGCTGCTGCAGGTTCTTCTCTTGACTGAGCAACTGTTTGTATCTTTACTTCTATTGCATCTTGCAGAGTATCTTCATCCTTTTCAAGAAATAGTCCATCCCTCTCAAATCTAGCTGTAACATAGAGTGATAGACTAGACAGTCTTGTGCCAAACAAAACTTTTCCTTGACTTGCTCAATAAGGGACACATACAGTAAGTCTCATATTCTTTAATAACTTCACTCTTTTGTGAGCTGACTGCTCCAAAGTTGACATACAGGTTTTTTTTATCCGCTTCTCCACTGCTAGAGCTATTCCAGATGATCTAGGAAATCAATGAGGATATTACGAAGTTCCTCCAGGGTGAAGATATTCTGTTTATATGCCTCCATAACAAGCATCAAGAACTTTCAAGAACTTCAACTTCATAAGACTTTTTCACTGGCATTCTGTTAGCTCTGACAAAGAAATGTTTAAGGATGCAATGTGTTTTACAACAGGTCATATATTAACCCTTCACGAAAGCCATAAACTCAAGTTCAACCAGTTATGATATGCACAGTGAACAAAAAAGTACTTGTCAAGGAGCTAATTATCCTTTCTTTTCCCAAAAAAAAAACTCATCAGGATGTGGCAAGCCTAGTGTTGTACTCCCAACACATATTTCTTCCATTGTTTGAAACCTAACTGTAGTCTGTAGCATCCCACAACTGACAACTACAGTGGTAGGCTGTATGAATACTATCAATGAAAATACACAACTTTGTGACAATTTCTTTGGTAGATTGAATTGGATTGACCGGCACATTGAGTAATTCATATGTTGACAGAATGTTTGCAGTCAAAGGACAGTGTTGGATTTTCAGGAATTTGAGAAGGTTGTCCGAAGGACTACCAGTTTCAAAGATTTTCAAAGATTTGGTAGTCCTTCCAAATTTTCCAGCACAATTTAAAATGAACACAAATAATACAAAACAAAACACTTTGGTGCTCTATCTGATTGTGTCAACCAAAGCTTTATTAGTTTAGCGGTTCTTTATTTATAACCCGAAACCTACGCTGTGTGATTTTTCTTTGTTGCAAATCGATGGTTAGGCAAGATTTTCCCACTGTGTTAGGCTACCATGTGCTCGAAGATAACAGCAATAACGAAAGTATTCCATGGATACCTTAGAACTGCGTCACAAATTCAGCGGTATAGGCTAGATTTTCCCCATTGACTTAGTGTGTTGTTAGGCAACGATGTGGTCGAAGATAACAGCAATAATTTAGCCACGAGTCTCATTTGTTTTCTAGGTACATTATTAGAAACTAAGGTTAGGCGACTTTATTAGTGTACAGATTTTTGGTTATGGTTTGGGTGTTATTCAAAAAATATTTAATTGAATTGACTTTCGTTTTTAATGAAATATAATTAGGCTAGGCTCAATAATTCTTCAAAGCTTTCTTTGAAAGATTTGGTAGTCCGACGTAATTTCTAGTCGTCTCGGACGACCGTGAAAATCCTACTCTGTGTATTACAACAACACAATACATTATGTTTAGTGACATATACTAGGCTTAATGTACTAGACTTTACTACTACTTCTGGGCTACTGTATTTGGTAACCTAACGTTACACTACAGTATGTCTACGTACGTTAGACCAGGCCTAGCCTACCCTTCGAATAGCTTAGTACTTAGTAGCCTTACAACTTTACAGTAGACTAATTAAGCTTGGATGTAACGTGTTGACCACAGAAGCCGTACGGTAACTCATTTTAGGTCTTTAATCAACACAAAAAGGAGTTTGGAATGTAACTTACCTGGCTGGGCGATATCTACAAGTAGTACAACGTTTCGATGCCAATTCGTACAGCATGCAAGAATGCGTGTTACATTATGGTGTGCTGGGGAGGGGTTTTTGTGCTTTTTACGTGCAAGGAAAACGGACACGGACCAAAGGTCAACAAAACCAAAAACAATCCCAGTTCGTTAAACAACCACCATAACCCAACCGAAAACCCACAAACAGAAACCTCTCACCAACCCACAAACGTATACAATGCAGCGTTCAACGCAACGCGAAAAGGACAGGAACCAAAACAACAAAGCTCAACAAACCAGACCCCAAAAGCCAACTCCAAACCACAAACAGAACCCCCCCAACCCATATTATGTAACGACCACACAACCCCCCTCCCCACACCTAACAACTAACTCACTCCCAATATTCATCCGGGGTACGCCGTCCCGATAGTAGACGACAGGCTTGCGCATTACCTGCGCAGTTTTCCCAATATGGGTCTTTTCAGGCCCATGGCAGTGTCCCCCCTTTTCCTACGAGGTAGCAGAGTTCTTAGCTCCTTGTGAACCTTGTTCGAGTGGACCTCCCTGTCAGGAACAGGGGGTCCACTAGCGAGCATCGTGTCCGGTATAGCGGAAGCGGCTGCGGGTAGGGTGGAAGGGCCACTCGAGTCAATGAGATCAGTGGCCTGTTTCGTCTCGTCAAACCAATCGGAGGACTCCTTAGCCACAACTAATAAGGCTGTAGTGCAGTCCTCCATTGGCGAGTCAGAATCTGGGCCACTTAATGTCTCTTGGGCCGGTTGACTCGGGGCCCAACTAGTATCACCGATAGCGGCATCCTGCCCTGCATGCCACTCCGCTAGTACCATCTCCGCCGTTTTGTCCTGCTCTGCCTCAGTAGGCAGGCTGGCAATCGCGGCAAGTTCGATAAGGGAAGAGGTCGGACACGAAAGGGGGAACAAAACCTCCACCGGGGCGCTAAGTTTCGGACACTGGGGCGACGACAGGAGCATCAGGTAGTACGGTGTCAGAGGCCGGGACGGAGACCGCTTCAACCACGCCCGTAGCCACTCTCGCGGCGTATGAGCGGTCTAGGCATAAACGGGCCAGATGGCCCGTTATCCCACACGAGTTACACACGATATCCCCTTTACACTCGGCCAGAGTATGCCCAACCTGTAAACAGCGGCTACACACACCGCTTGTTAGGGCACAACCTGGCCTCATGCCCTTCCAGCCCACACCTCCAACAAGTGCGAGGCTGGCCCGGATATGCAAGGTGGGCCCTGTGCCCATTAGCCCACAAGATGGAGGGGATATCGGACTTGAGTTCGAGTCTAACTCGTCTAGTCCCGGTCTTGACACCTTTACATTCAAGGAATTCCGGCTCCTCGTAGCCGGTCACTTTCCCAAAACGCCCCAGTGTCCGCACAACAACCTGTTCAGACATGTCCAGAGGGAGATGGAGGACTGTCACCCACACCGAACTGTCATACGGTGTGACCTTTAGTCCCTCAACTCCCTCCAACACATGGACACCTCGGACGCGGGCAGTCTCCGAGGTGAACCGAACATCAAAAACATTCATACCCCGGGTCGGTTTACGCTGAAGCGCGTCAGCCTCTCCAGGGACCTTTAAACCAACAGAACGCAAAAACTGAAAAAAACTTGTCCAGGGACGACCTTAGCCTCCCCCGAAAAACTCAACAATACGATTTTGCTGTCACGGCGAGCCGCCATGACAGCTAGGGGTGTGGCAAGCCACACGCACCTACGAAAAACAAATACCACGCAACAAAGCCAAAACTACACTAAACAAACTACAAACTATTGAAAGGCCAACGTAAAAAACACAAAGTGTGTTGTCAACGAAAAGTGGCGAGCAGCCGAAAACACGTCCGCACTCCACGAAAGCAAACTTTCACAATATGGTAACTCGCTTTAAAGTTTCCGGTGCCTTGGAAGCGATCGGGATACTGGCTGATGAGATCGGCGCCATCTGATTTGTGACTATCGTGTTCAGTGGTGAAGCTGCAATGTAACGTTAGTACTTGTAATGACAATGATGTAGGTAAGCCTAGAATAGCTGATCCTTGAACGGTCATGGTATGGTGATAACTTACTAGGATATCTTCTTATCAGCCCTTCCATCTCTAAAGTCTCTAAACCCTCTCTGAAGTCATGGATGGCTGCACTGTTCTTTGTAAAACCAAAAAATTTGGCAGCCTGCATTGTAAATTTAGTGGCATCCTCAGGTGTGCTCACAGGGCCATTAGTCCAATTCAGGGCTTCTGCAACTGCTGCAATGTCATTCCCATGTACGACATTTGCAGATTCCATCTATCAAAGTTTAATAAAAAAATATAACACAGAGAAGGCCTCCATGCAATTACATTACAATTGCGATTGTGTCTTTTGGTAAGACACTATTTTCCCGCTTGCTTCTCTCTACCCAAGTCAGGCGCTATATAAATTTAAAGAATTATTAATTATTATTAAATAACTCCTATTCTTAATTCTTGTGGATGCCATTGCAACATAACAGGTAAGCCAGCGACAAAGGCGTATGGTGTATTATTGTAATATCCCTCAAATAAGGAATCATAATAGTGCCAATGCTTGTAAAAATTTGAAAACCTGTGAATTACACATTTAAAATCAGAAAGGACTGAAAAGATATTAAATCTCAGTCAGTGATCTTGTAGTCCAGTCTCCTTCTGATGACACTGCCCTGGTTTACAAATGGCTGTAAAAATTTACACATTCCTCATTCCAAAAAGTTTTAATAAAAACTGTCAACCAGGTACTTGATAGTAACTTATGATTCTACTAGTTCAGCCTACTAAGGTTTTATAGATCACTTCTCTTCTCATTGTACAATGACTTTTGTTAATTAATATTACTTTGTCAATATATTTCAATTTTTGTACACTGAGGAAAACCGAAATAAATTAATGAAATGTGAGAGCATTGTGGTCATGTGGTTAAGGCAGTTAACTTGTGATCTAAGGCTTGCATTTTCAAGTCCTGGCCAGATCAAGGCACTTTATCTACATTGCCTCTCTTCACCCTACATGTGTATAAATGGGGACCTGTGAGATAACTGTCAGATGGGCGCTGTTTAGCTGCTGCCATGAGGAGGGATTGTCTGTAAGTTTGACAGGTTATCGTTGACCAGGGTAATATTGTTATGCGCCTTGAGCACCGCTATCGGTAAATATGTCTGCGCTTTATAAATCATCAATGTTATTATAATTAATTAAGCAATCTTCATCATTTTGTCAAGTCATGCTGAGTGTGAAGGTCCTCAATGCAACATCCCCTCAACACTTCTGTTTATAACAACTTTACCATGTTGCAAATATGCTACTTATATCTCTTATTATACTTTACATCTTGTTAAGTGACAATAGCCTTATTGGCTGGGGTGGGGATGGGATAAGAATCAAATCATGCATCAATAAACATGAAGTTCATAGCAGAATGATGTCATTGACATAGATGTGTGACAAATGTTCTGTTTATCACACTGATACTGTGCTACTCACAAATTGTACCGCTTGGACTTTGATTTATCAAAATCTGAAAAAGTCGACTGTCATGTAGACAGTCAGACAGAGTGTCAATGTGGCAAGCTTATTAGTAATGTTATGATATATGTTTCAATAAGTGAGTCAGAACTATGTACCAGTATAGTAATGTACTTTCTATGCTATGAAGTGAGATATGTATACCGTAGATGTCAGTTACCTCCATTAACTTCACTTTAAGCATGGCCCTGGGATCTTCAGTGACTGTGTTGCCACTTGGTGTCTACAAAAAGGAAACCAAAGTATCAACGGTTACTTTATGTGTAGGAAAGCAAATGATCATTGCACCCCATAGCACAATCTTTACATATAGTCAAATATATTGCACACTTAAAGCCAGTGCACATAAAAGTCAAACATCCATCATGATTCTTGAACTCTGTGTAGAGAAGCCAAAGGTCATATGTTCTAGAGAAGTGATGTTCAGTGATATGATAGGGAAATTATTTTCATAAGTAGATCTATGCTCACCCTAAATGAACTTGGACCTTAACCAAAAACGGTCTAGTATTTTGGTACCCTTTGCAGGAGTGCACCTTCAATGCAAATATGATCTCTCTTGATGTTACGGTTTTGGAGATATAGGCTTTTCTGATATTACGTTTTGACCTTTGCGAATGCGAAATAAGCTTAGACTTCTACCAATATGTACCTGCACAAATTATGGACATTTACAAGCTAAATATCTGTCGTAGTTGCCTATGTTAAACAAGTTTTTCAAGATTTGACCTCTGCTGACCATAAACGACATTTCACATGCTAAATTGTTTACAACATTTCACACACATTTACACTCTTATACCATGCAAATAGGGTCTTCCAGATTTTACTTTTTGACTTCTGCTGATCCCAAATGAGGTTTGACCTAAAAAACACATAGAGTACTTGCACACACATGCAAATACGAAAACTGCTGTAGTTATCTATCTATCTTGATATATTCTGTTTTTATTGTTTAAATTGTGCAAATGGTGTTGTAATAGAAAAATTAAGCACATGCTTACCATCTTTTATTACACTAAGTTATACTATACACTGAGGAAAATCTTCCAACAGGCATCCAAATGCAAAGCAGATATCTCTTTTTTTTTCAATATCACATTTGATTAGCAGAAGCAAATCAAAATTGTTGAGATTTCAAGCTCTCTAAAATCAGTTTACTATCAATACTGGCATTATTACATGAGTTTAAGTGATAGAGCTTACAATTGAAAATGGAAAATTGTTGCTTTTACCAATAGTTCCAGAGCAGCAAGTGGGATCTCAGAGACTGGAGGTGTTTTTCCATGTAGAAGATCCTCGATAAGGTACTCTGATAGTAAGTTAAAAGAAGGCCCTCCCTGGCAAATGACTGACGCTACCAGTTGACCAGCTCTAAAATATGCACGGTCAACTAAGTGCTGCATGCTGTTTGTTGGCACCATGTGACCAGCTTCTCCAATGAACAATCCAGATTCTTGGATGCCATGGATTATCAACTGGCATAGCTCCCGTGCTAATCCACCTCCGTCCTCACCATCTTCACCAAGAAATTGTACCTGTGATATAAGAGATATTGAAGTACTTAGGTTTTATGATTAAAAACAAAGAAAACAGACACTGAATGTGGTTTACTTTGCCATACAGCGAATCAAATAATTGTTATTCCTTAAAGGATTTATGTGTGCCTATGTACAGATGGCTCAAGTACAAAACAACTTCATTTCTCGAGTGAAGACAGTTTCATGCTGTTAGGTAAACAGACCTTTCACATCCGTGAAAAAAATAGTGATCATCTTCCAAGTTTGGATTTTTAGAACATTTTTACTCCGTACAGTACATGTTAACAAGGTTCTCAGATTTCAACCTCAAATAACCTGTCACATCCATTACAACAACACAGATTGTCTGCACATGAAAAGCTACCTAGAAAACTAAGTTTAAACTTCCGGCAACTTTAACTCTTGAGGACATTGTCTTTACAAGCCAAGGTGCCACACACACACACATACTGAGAAGCTACATAACCATCACAGATTCCTTTTGCCTTCAGCAATGAATCATTAGTGACAACATTTTCATACCTTCTATTTGTTTTTAATGTGAAAGCTCTTCCTCTGCACCCATTTGTTAATGTCATTCCAGGCATGTCTCCTCCGAATGATTATATTCTGTATATCCTCTCTAATCACTCTCTGAATGTGTTCATCAAGGACAACCTGTAAAGGTAGGTCACTGATGGATTGATAAAAGAACTAAGTGTTAAACAACACTCAAATATTGTAAAAACAAGAACATAACAAAACCATAGTGCCTTCTGGCTCTCTGGATGAAATATTTGCAAATAAAACAAAGACATCACAAGAGAATGCACACGCACACATGTACATATGCCTGAAATATTTAATAGACATGTAACAATGAGTATTGTCACTGACCTGACAATGTCTTCATTTGCAAGAGGAATTTAAGGAGGCTTACATTTTCTTATTTACACCTCTCTTCATCTATAGATGGGACAAATGTAATAACCATGTTCACTTAATTATTAAAAAATGTAAAAACAAACAAAGAATAAAGAAACTACAATGCAAAAATGCCTTGTGGTTTCGATAGTGTAACGATCAGCTTTCTTCTTGAATCCAAAGTAATGTATAGTGACAGTGTACAACTTACTTGATCTTAGTAATACAGTGATATGCAGCACGTGTGATTTGACAAACAATGAATTCACATTGACACAGGCTGTCCTGAAATGACCATTGAACTCAACCACAGGCTTCAGATATCATGTTAACAAGCTAGGCGTCACAAACGCACACATACACACGCACACACTCCATCATGAATGCAAAGGTTATGATTATTATGGAAACCAAAAACAAGTACCTGCTAGCGATCTGCAAAACAGTGTTTGAGGTTGAAGGTTTATCTGCTGCAAGCGGATGATGAGAATTCTAAAACAATGAAAGCAAATTTTGAATTGAAGAATGTGTAATAGCAAGTACCTAAAGCATCAATAAGATTGCACAGATGTGCAAATGTGTTGAATTGATTGATTCGGGGTTAAAGCAGCATTTTGCGTCCTTTTCTATGATTTTTCTCAACCTCACTGACTCCACTATGCCATAACGACATACATAACTAGCTTGTCTATTTAAATCTGACTTCAAATGCTGGCATAAAAGTCGAGAAATTTGGAACTTTCAACTTTGTTTTTCTCCAAGATATTTTCCGTTGGGATCCCAATAAACATCGCCCATAATATGAATATTTAAACACTACGAACGTCATTGACCAATAGGCCTACGTAATACAACACCATGCTTGATTTGTGTACAGTCTATATGGCAGTTGTACCAAGGAGTTGCATAACAACTCCCTGGTTGTACCAACGCAAAGTCTTGTATCTATTTTTAGCAACGGCTCATAACTAAACCTGCATCTCTGATTGGTTGAATTCAAACTAGTGGGTTTTGGGGGAACTGTATGCGATTAATTTTGTATGTGGAATTTTTCGTGGACACTCTTCTCATTATCTGCAAATATCCTTAATTACTCGCCAATTAACGCTGTTGGCAGGGAAAAACTTGAGTAATATCTTAGTTTGCTGTTTTGTGATTGATATATGTAAAAAACTCTATGGACATGTCAAAAAAGTAGAAAACGGCGACCAAACGCAAAATGCTGCTGTAAGTTAGAAGTTCTAGGACATTTTGCAACTTCAGAAAACATATGTTTACAAGGTTTAGACTTTGACCTCAGATGAACTTGAACCTCCATTAAATTTTATAGATTATTTACTCAGCAAAGGCTACCAACATACCAAGTTTAAAGGTAAATCATCTATTTTTTTAAATATCGTGTTTACAAGTCCGGAGCATCACAGACACACGCTCATACAGGACTTAACTGCATATATTCTCATTGCCTTCAGCAAGGAATTAAAGTTGTAATACTATGAATACTAACATGGAACGCATAACATCGATTAACATCAAAATCAAGGTAATGATGTCATTTTTTGTGTCTGTGGTGAAATGCATGTATAGCACTTGACTTGAAGGCCATACATTAAAAATATGCTTGACGGTAAAAGAATAACTCACATTGACAGCTGCTGCACTTAACGGATCAGGAAGTTCTTCACCCTAAGAAAAAAAACAACAACATACAAACAGCAAAGTAAAACAGATTTTCATCATTGTTGACCAGAAGTGATCAGAAAGGGTCATGTGCATCCAAAAAATTAATTGAATCATACAAATGAAAGAGACAAATAATTTATGTTTCATTAGAATTTTAGATTTCGGACAAGTGGTACCTTCTTTTCTTGTCTAAAATAGCTGCTGTTTTGACAATTGGATCTTCAATTGTTCATTGTGTAAACTATTTGCTATGTATACATTCAAAAATGTCTGAATAATGTGTGTATGAAGGGCAGTAACTATTTCAGATTTGTTTTTAATTTACACACTAAGGAATTTCAGATCAAGTAGAATGGCTGTTATTGTGAACACAGGCAGTTGCATTGCTCTGAAACAAAACTAAAACATGTGTAAAACTATCCTAAATTGTAGTACTTTTTGCTTTCATTCTTTGCAACTCAAAAAGAAATGTGCTGGAGACTTTTTTTGTAAACTGTAATGGATTGTACATGACTGTCCATTTATTATGAGGAGTTTTCCAATGTAAAGTTTAATTCATTATCAGAACTTTTAAAGACCTTACAACATTTCAATGTAAGATTGATTGCTAGCAAGTTTGATATGAATTTTATGTGGTTACTGGCAACATTTCATCATCGGGCACCAATACTTTAAAGCAAATTTTTCTCAAATTGTATGAGTGTTGAGATTGAATTAAATGTATGGTAATGGCACCATATCTAATGAGAAAGGAAACATGTATTCATCTATGTAATACTTATCAGCAGTGAGAGGATATAAAGCAACATTCGATAGTGTTTGAAAATTTATTGGTACATGTATCCCTATGGAAATTTATCAACTTACATCACTTATGACATCAGTCTGATTCTCTACTTTCGTTGAAGTCAGTGGAATGGTTGACCTAACGTATACTGCTCCCTGTCCAGCTAGGTGTTTAACTGCAACCCCGGTCCATCCATGTTGATTATGTGTGTTTGGGGTGATGATGTCCCCACGAACCACGCGAACAAACTGAAATCTAAGCGTATAGATGGAAAAATGAGGTACTGATAGTAGTGAATAAGGTATGATGAGCCACATAGATCTATGACATCCATCACACAGTTCATAAACTATGACCTTGTGTAACACTTAATTGCATTAAAACTAAACCATTGAAGGAACAGCCTACATTATCTCACTACTCCATCAGTGTCTATTGACAAAAACAACAGTGTATCCCAAGTGCTGCATTTGCATGTAGGCAAAGCCAAAAATTCATCCACATTGAATTGTTACTGCAAAAGCTATTACAACCTGGATCAGGCATACCCAACAACAAAATATGTTGACAAGGCGTACACAACACACACAAGAAACCAGATTGGAGACACTGAATGCTGTTGCCGTGTAGCAGTTAAGCCAAAAATCATTGATTCTTAGAGAACAATCTTTGATCCAATAAGAACCGTCTGCTGTATGATCATGGTTGATCAGATACAGAGTTTTGGAGTTTTCATCGTAGACTGTTGCTCATTTCAAATACGATTCTTGAAATATTGTCTCCCAGATTTTCAATGTTTGACCTCCGATGACCTTTGACCAGCTTGTAGAATACGTTTACACATTATTATATGAACCCTATGTGAGTTGCCTTTTTCATGATTCTGCTCTATTACCTGTGTTTGCTCACAATGACTTTTGATTTATAGAGACTTTAGGTTAGACTAATTATAAGCTCCTTCATAAAAGAACTAACAAACAGTATTATTACACTGCCATAACAATGGTTCTAACCGGCCAAATACCCAAATCGTCTATTTCATATAATTATATAGCGTAGAATTACACGTTAACCATGTTGTGTTTACTTTCTAAATATTTTGGGTATTTGCAAAATATATATATGAGCAAGTTAACAGAACAAGATCAAAACAACCACCAGTCGTGTTTCTGTGATCATTAAAAGACTTATCCTTTTTGAAAGATATAGCTGGACTACGAACTTACTTCAAAGAAGAAACAAACCACAGTGTTCTGTTTGTACGCATGCAGTTGGAAACATTTCCTCATTGGTTTGATCTTACTGGTCATTGCTAATTTACCATGAGTCATCACATTTTCCTTTTTTTATACCTTGGCTGTTCCAGTCCTGAGAGATGAGAGGAGAAAATGTCCTCAATAAGGGATGTTATGTTGGATTCCGTCATAGAGCGAAAAAACTCTACTGCCGTCACAATACGCCCTTCTTCATGCATGAAAATTGTGTTTCTGGGCCTCTTGGTCTCATCTGCACCAAACAGGTAAACATCCTTTACAAACATTCCTCTGCCTGTAGAGAATATACATGTAGGGAATATTATGGACATGAACATCATCTCAGTTGCACAATCATACATGGTTGATGAACTAACATAGAAGCATTGTGCTGAATAATTTTCTGAGTATGTATGAAATTAATTCTTGTACTATCATGATGAGGTTTCATAATCTGTAAGAAAAATAATGACTGATTTAACCAAAAGGTCTTGCCTTTTGATGTGTATTCCGACCTAGTGCTTTACTGGAATACAGTAAGTATTGTACTAGTATACACTTCTACGGTCAGGTACATGGGCCTACTTGTTGGTCCCGGGACTGCATTTTGTTTTTATGCCCTGACAGAATTGGTCAGCAGTTGGGCACAGGTATACAGCTCACCATGTAATTTATAGGTGCAACTACACAGGTAGAAGGCACAGAAGGCTTCAGCCAATACCAGTATGCTATTGTAACACTACAGCCCTGATTCCCTGAAGATTTGAGCATGTTATCGTGATTATGTGCATCACTTTGATGCTTAAATCGTGTGAAGTAAGGCCATGATGTAGATTGCTGAAATTGGCTGGAGGTCTTCTTAAAAGTAATTCTTCAAATCAGTGGTGGAGATGCGGTACATGCTAGGGTACCTTGTTTCCTCAACCCCCCCCCCCCCTTCCTGTAGGTAAGATCCCTTTCGTATTATCACCAGCTATGATTTTGGCATACTTTCCCACATGATTGCCTCCTCCGAGTCCCTTGGCCTACGCATTCTGTAGAATTGCCAATTACAACTGGTACAACAACTGCTTAAAAGAACAGATGTAAGGTTTGGTAGGTTCATTTAAGCATTTTCTCACCTCACTATATGCCAAGCGTAATGTAAGTATATACAGATCATTTTTAGTATCAGCACACCCAAAATGTCTAGATGGTGCCCCCTCAAACTCAGAGAAACGTTACCCAATTCCCCCCCCCCCACCCCAGGAATAAAAGGTGTTAAACTGTTGATGGGTCAATCAGTGAATATGGTTTTCATATATTTTTTTTTCTATCCCTCACTTGGGTCATATGTACCTTGGGTGGGTATTTATACAGTTCCTATGATCCCTTTGTGATTGATATCCTGTTTTAGTAGTATAGGCCTACTACTAGCTTACGGCAGACCAATGGGCGCCTAGGCTATAGACCTGAGTTAGGTGGGCCTAGCCGTTCCTCAAGATTGACGTAAAGGCTACATGCAATTAGCATAAGCCTAGGCTCACGTACCATTTCTTTGATACGGTTCAAATCTCCGTGAACCTGACCGCCTCAATGATACACCAGTTCTCCTTGAAGGTCGAAAGAGCTCTGTTAATTCCTGTGGTAGTATTACTAACGTTAGTCCTAGGTACAGGCCGGACTTGCTGCCCTTCACTTGAAGTTAAACGATCAGTACGCGCTGGTTGGGTTGTGGATGCTGGTGGTGGGTTCTGTGTCAATTGGTTCACCGACGTGTTTGCCACCACCTGCTCTATTAGACTTGAGAGCCGTTCGAACTGCTGCCTCATGTCTCTGAATTCTGAGTGATCGGCCATGATGTGTCTACTGAGTACTATACTGAAGCGTTGGTCTAGTACTAGTAGTGTGCACTGCACGGGTACGGGCCGTAACACTGGACTTCCGCGGCACGGACTAGTCCGAACAACAAAACATCTTAGTTGGCACTTACAGAGCTCCGTACTTTGTATAGCATATATATTTTGTTACAGAATATATTTTACGAACAGAATATATTTTTCGTACAGAATAGAACTTTGTTGTTAGAGAATATATATATTTTCCCTTACAAATGATAGAAATATATTTTTGCACACAATATAATTTGTCCTACAGAATAGATATATAGATATATATATATGTATGTATATACATATATTACCTGGTTTATGTGGACGTTGGCATATGACAGGGTTATGGGGACTACTAGAAGTACACATGCTGTTATGGTGAGTGGAGCTATCTATACCTTCAGAATTGCAATTTTATTTATTGAGAGGAAAGTCGGTATACAAGACAGTGTGGACATTATTATGTGGACAGTCCCC
>JAIPMN010106217.1:0-15337 GCA_020650975.1 Apostichopus californicus | reverse complement strand
TTTTGTAGGTCATTCCCTTTGATATATACGACTCACGATGACATCAACTTTAATTTACTATTCCGTTAATGAATTCGCTGATGCGTGAAGAAGTAAGTTAACAGCCTCCACACTTTGTAGCTACAGATTACTAATTAAGTATGTGTATAATCTACATGTTGTGTTCACTATACTATCGTGATGTTTGCTCAGTTTAGATATGCTGCATGACAAGTAACAGAAACTACAATTCGTTAACTTTTCCACATTATCTTACATAGGCTCTTTAGTGGATGAGCAGTTTGCCAATAGTTTCTGCTTTGTTTCCGTTTAGTATGTGTATAATCTACATTCTGCGTTCACTATACTATCGTGGTGTCCTCAGTTTAGATAGTTTAAGGTACATGTTGTCAGTTGTCACTTAATCGACTTTCACATATGGTTTGAAAGGAGATTTCTTTCAACTGTCCAAACGAGTGCAACGCGTGAACAAGAACAATCAAATAGTTTCATATTTGGAAGTTTTTTCAAGAATGGAATATATTGATAAAGTATTTGTAATATCTCTTCTATTCGTTCAACTTTATCAAGTTCTCTGCGAATCACAGGAAGTCTATTTCGAGATAAAGGATGGAAATTTCAACGAAGTCATCTTCATCGGTGAAAAGAACATTACTTTGATATGTCACGTGAGTAATACATTACATGCCGACGTCATGATTACCAAGGTAGGAGAAGGGATTGTAGCGACTAACGGTGGTTTTGGAAATTGTCTAGAGTACAACATACAGCAGGTAACTGAACAAAATGGTCGGAATTACTCTTGTACGTCGCGGTACGAAGATAAGGACACTGGAGAAATGGTTGAAACGTCTCAAATGTTATCGTTAAATGTGAGAGACAACCAGTTTGCATCATGTCTGCGGAATGGTACCGGGAATCAACAAGTCTACAGTGTAGGGGATGTTCTATTATTATCTTGTTATTGTGACGTATCCATTGAATGTAACTGGATTAAAAGTGTAATCGGATCTCAAGTTGGTGAGAGTGTACCAGCAATGGATGTTCTACGGCACAACGGTAAAATAATTAGGCGAATCGTTGTAGGACTTTTAACATCTATTGACCTAGCTACCAGATACGATTGTTCATTTGGGTCGAGTACTGAGCAGAGGTGTTCCATCGGTCCTGCCGATGAATCCATAAATGACTATATTTCACTACCCAGCCAACAATCGGATCTTTCAGAAGGTTGTCCAATGGTGGTAACTCCAATAACAAGTGAAACTCAACGAGGCGAAATTACTTCAACAAGCGACACCAATGTAATAACGAGCTCGACGATGGACTCGAAGGACACGACGGAAGAAACGATGAGAGGTCAAGAGATAGATGAAGAGCCAGTCGATTTCCTTATTTATATTATCGTCGGTGTTAGCACAGTTGTGGTCCTTTGTATTGTTCTGCTGTGTTTATTGATTGCACTAGTAAGGACGAAGAAAGGAACAAAAGAACAAGATCATCAAGTTGGTGAAAAACTTGAAGAGGATAGGACAGATTCTCAACAAGAAGAATATACAAGCAAAACACCAACTTACGCAGTGCCAGTGAAAAAGGAAGTCTCGGCTGAAGTCATCCAATATGCTGCTTCCACCGCAACCGTTAAAATGAATGATGAAGACGACGGGGTGAATGAATTTTGTACTGTTGATGTCACAGAATACAACATTCCTGTAGCATTCCGCACGGATGACTTTGGAGAGAACTTTCAACAGCGTGAAGAGAATCGACAAGCCATTCCCCAAAAAATGAACTAATATTAAAGATTTGGAAGACATAATGCCGTCGCTGTAGACTAAATGACCTATTAAGCTATGAATATTCAACAGGATAAATGAATATAGCCATCTTGTCGTAGGACGAAATAAAAAGATTTGAATATCGATAGATAATTCTTAGAACGAATGAGATATTAATTAAAATATCCAACGATGGAAATAACGTATAGCTCGATATGCTGTTGTATAATGCCAATATGATAATTTTAATACCGATAGCTTATTACATACATCCGGGCATCTAACGGACCAAAATGACAAGAAATTGCTAATAACCAAGTCGAAACCATAGCCTGTTGCGCTTAAGTGAAAGCGGACTCTCCTGATATATCCAATGGCTACACAGGGACCTCTTGCTCCTTAGTAAGCCAATGATTACAAAGATTGTAGGGGATGGGCGAGAGGAGAGTGATCAGAGACAAAATATTGCTGTGGACCTATTCCGCAACCGTGCTTTTTTAGTTGTCTTGTTAGATTTTAACTTTTGACGCTCTGATTAAGCAATGTATAGTATGCATAGTATTCACACATAAAAGGGTACGCCTTATTCTAACTATGAAATCCATGAGAGAGAGAAAAAACATGGTGGCTGTTGCTAATGGTAATGGAGTTATACGCTTTCTAGACTGATAAGAACTTTTTGTGTCCCACGAAATGTAATGTACTGCTTGATCTTTGATTTGTAGTTTTATGGCTATAATTTCATCGGTCGTGTTGTGTTGGAGTATTCTGAACTAGGTTAATGCATTCTATTTTAAGTTATATCTTAGTTATTCTTCATATGGTACCAAAACACCAGCTTGTAAAAAATGCGTCACAGAAATACAGCTTAACATTGTGTGTAGATTTTATATTCAAATAGGTCTAATATAACTGGCATGAAGATGGTTAAACCAACAAAGATGATATTTTGAGACAAATCAATTGTTGGGTTGCCTATATCTAAGATACACTCCCCATTCTGGCTAGGGAAATGTTATATAATTATGGAATATTCTTACTAATACGGATATAAATAGTAGAGGACAATTATAATTTTTGTCAGGGTTTTCTTGTTGTCATATATGTCATTTTTTCCCTTAGTTCTTTCGAAACGTGTAATCTATTTTAGGAGTCTTCGTAATTTACTCTTCTGATCGTTCAACTTGACCATTTCTTATAGGTTCTTTGTTCAACGTCTTGGTGTGATGTACTCCTGTTTGGCTCACAAAGGCATCATAACACCTTGCAAAATATCATTATGTGATAATTGCATTTCTTATTGCTGAATATTGATATAATTCTGATGCAGTGTACAATGCATGACAAAATTATACACGTATCCATGCAACGATTGACATGTATAGACCTTGTTCTACTTTTATTACAGACGTCATGACTGAGCAATACTTATCCATGATGAGAGTACTTTGCTGCGAGTGCGCCGTTGTGATAAACACACTTTCGACAGGACAGCCACACGGCGTTAATATATGAATACCAGTAATTAATTACATGGAATGGAAAAGCATTGTAAAAATATTGATAGTGAACATAAAATATACCACTATAAATTTATAGGCAACATTGGCTAAAATCTGTAAAAAAAAAGAGAGAATAATGAAAAAAAAAGCCAAAACACATAATATCTGCCAATTATTAACAGACCTATTTCAACTGTTCGTATAACCCATATGTGAACTTTGTGATTTGATGAATTACATGCATATCTGTGCGGACAGTACGGGTATGAAGCTGAGTCAACGTTCCCGTATAGCAATTAGTGTATATAATATTATCATCATATATAACAGTAATTTCCACAGACCTAAAGTTTAGTGGATCGAGGCACGCCCGTAGGCAGGAATTCTGGGTCGTAGAGGCACCAAAGATTTAAGAAGAAGCACAATCTGTGTCCTGGGTAATTTGTTCTGGTTTTGTAAACACATAATGGTCGCATAGGTGTGGGGGGGGGGGGACGGTACAGTAGTCTGCACGGAGGGGCATGACCTCTCCGTGCCCGGCCTGGCTACCGGCCTGGATCGATGGTGTAGAAATGCTGTTAATTCTGGGTAGTTAGTAACCCAGACTGTGTAAAGAAGTATTTTATTAAACTTCGTACTTTTCGTAAATGCGAGAATGTTTTTTTTTCTGTATCTAACGGTGAAAGTACAGCAATTGTTGGTCAATGTTATTGGGTATCGTAATTACACGAATAAATAGCCCGCTATAATGATTGGGTGTGTGTAGGTGTATCTATATATATCTAACTGAAAATAGAAAGAATTTAGAAACTCGGTATAGCATGCACGATAGGTACGATTTAGAGAAATTGTACACAGCTATTTTTGTCTGATATGGAGCATAGAAATACGCGACAACCATTTCTGTCTGATATGTGAATAGTCATTGTCACAAACAACAAACAGATACGCAAAATAAAGGAGAAGAAAAGAAAAGAAACAATTTGAGTGTGCGAATATGAAGAGTAACGTAAATAAACTGCACGTAGTATATAGCATACTTGCTGTGCGAGTACGTCACATTTACGAGTAAAAGGCCCCGATTATGAACATCAGTATGAGTGCAACGTCATTAATACAAGTACCAGTACACGTCTTTTGATTTTGCTGGATACGAGTAAAAACCTATGAGGAAGCGAACATGACACTGTACTCGAGTACGAGTACGGAATCATGATGATGGAAATTACTTTTGCTGATTACGAGAACAAACAAGTGATTTAGAGTACAGGAAAATGTACTGGGGTATGAGTACGGAATCATGATAATGGAAATTAATTTTGCTGATTACGAGTACAAACACATGAGTAAGAGTACAGGAAACTACACTCGAGTACGAGTACGGAATCATGATGATGGAAATTAATTTTGCTGATTACGAGTACAAACACATTAGTAAGAGTACAGGAAACTACACTCGAGTACGAGTACGGAATCATGATGATGGAAATTAATTTTGCTGATTACGAGTACAAACACATGAGTAAGAGTACAGGAAACTGTACTAGGGTACAAGTACGGAATCATGATGATGGAAATTACTTTTGCTGATTACGAGTACAAACACATGAGTATAAGAGTACAGGAAACTGTACTCGACGACGAGTACGGAATTATGATGATGGAAATTAATTTTGCTGATTACGAGTAAAAACACATGAGTAAGAGTACAGGAAAATGTACTAGGGTATGAGTACGGAATCATGATGATGGAAATTACTTTTACTGAGTACGAATACAAACACATGATTAAGAGTACAATAAACTGTACTCGATTACGGAATCATGACGATGGAAATTACTTTTGCTGATTACGAGTAGAAACACATGAGTAAAAGTACAGGAAACTGTACTCGAGTACGAGTACGGGACCAGTTGTAATTTCCTCTTCTGATCGTTCAACTTTACAAAGTCTTATAGATTGTTTGTTCAACGTCTTGGTGTGTTATACCCCTATTTGACTCACAAAGGGATCATAACACCTTGCATTATATCATTGTGTAAAATACAAATAGTTTTGATGAAATCAAAGGTTTTGCAAATATCGGGATTCCTTTCAGCTGACTGTGTAAAATTTAAGCACTATGGTAACCTTCAGCAGATACGTTGAAAGATTAGAAGGAAGTAGGCTTACAAGGTTTCACAAGTTTAATACTTTGGTTCCAGCTCCCCAATCTGCTTGTGTATAATCCAGAACAGTATTCCTTTCATATCTCTACCTTTCCTCGTAGTGGACGTCTTCGGAAGTTGTCATTCGTTCGCAGAAGACTTAGGTGTCGGTGTGAAAGATTTATTTAACTGTAAAGTACTATCAACTTTCTACCAACAACGAGCGATACTTACTATAGTTTGTACACTAAAATTGAGGGAGGATTTTGAGGCTTAAAGCAACTTAGAACTCTCAACAAGTCTTAAAACCGGGGATTATTTGCTCCAGTTATCATATCATCAGATCATTTAATAATTGTAATTCATTAGATAATGACTTACATCTGATTCCTTTTGTATTTTTAAATAGCTTATGTGTGGATTTATTACGTCTGAACATGGAATCTCTTTATAGTTTGTTCGCAATTACTCTTCTGTTCATTCCATTTCATCAAGTCCTTTGCGAATCACAGGAAGTATATTTCGAGATAAAGGATGGCAATGTCAACGAAGTCATCTTCATCGGGGAACAGGACATTACTTTGATATGTCACGTGAGTATTGCATTACATGCCAACGTCACGATTACCAAGGTAGGAGAAGGCAGTGTAGCGACTAACGATTGTATTGGAAATTGTCTAGAGTATAACATACAACAGGTAACTGAACAAAATGGTGGGAATTACTCTTGTACATCACGATACGAAAATAAGAACACTCAGTCTGGAAGCTTGGTTGAAATGTCTCAAATGTTATCGTTAAATGTGAGAGACAACCAGTCCGCATCATGTCTGCGGAATGGTACGGGGCTTCAACAAGCCTACAGTGTAGGGGATGTTCTATCATTATCATGTTATTGTGACGTATCAATTGAATGTAATTGGATTCAAAGTGTAGTCGGATCTCAAGTTGGTACGAGTATACCACCAATGGAGGTTCTACAGCACAAGGGTAAAGTAATTAGGCGAATCGTTATAGGACCGTTAACATCTGTGGACATTACTAATAGATACGATTGTTCACTTGGGTCGAGTATTGACGATAGGTGTTCAATCGGTCCTGCTGATGTATCCATAAATGACTATATTTCACTACCCAGCCAACAATCGGATCTTTTAGAAGGTTGTCCAATGATGGTAACTCCAATAACAAGTGAAACTACACGAGGCGAAATTACTTCAACAAGCGACACCAATGTAATAACGAGCTCGATGATGGACTCGAAGGACACGACGGATGTTACGATGAGTGGTCAAGAGATCGATGAAGAGCCAGTCGATTTCCTTATTTATATTATCGTCGGTGTTAGCACAGTTGTGGTAATTTGTATTGTTCTGCTGTGTTTATTGATTGCAATAGTAAAGACGAAAAAGGGAATAAAAAAACAAGATCATCAAGTTGGTGAAAAAGCTGAAGAGGACAGGACAGATTCTCAACAAGAAGAATATACAAGCCAAACACCAACTTACGCAGTGCCAGTGAAAAAGGAAGTCTCGGCTGACGTCATTCACTACGCTGCTTCCACCGCAACCGTTAAAATGAATGATGAAGACGACGAGGTGAATGAATTTTGTACTGTTGATGTCACAGAATACAACATTCCTGTAGCATTCCGCACGGATGACTTTGGAGAGAACTTTCAACAGCGTGAAGAGAATCGACAAGCCATTCCAAATATAATAACTGATTAATATTAATGATTTGGAATATATAACGCCGTCGCTGTAGACTAGACTACCTATTAAGCTATAAATATTCAACAGGATAAATAAATACAGCCATCTAGTTGTAGGACGAAAAAAATGATTTGAATATCAAAAGCTGATTCTTATTAATTCTCATGTTGTAGAATGAACGAGATATTAAACTAAAATATTCAACGATGGAAATAACGTATAGCTCGTTATGCTGGTGTATAATGCAAACATGATCATTTTATATTGATAGCTTATTACATATATCCGGGCATCTAACGGACCAAAATGACAAGACATTGCTAATAACCAAGTCGAAACCATAGTTGCGCTTAAGTGAAAGCGGACTCTCCTTCAGGGCTGATATATCCAATGGCTGCACCAATGATTACAAAGAATGTAGGAGATGGGCGAGAGGAGAGTGATCAGAGAAAAAATATCGTGGTGGACCTACTCCGCAACCGTGCTTTTTAGTTGTCCTGTTAGATTTGTAACTTGTCACGCTCTGAGTAAGCAATGTATAGTATGCATGACACACATAATAAGGTACGCCTTATTCTAACTACTAAAACCATGAGAGAAAAACAAAACATGGTGGCTGTTGCTAATGGTAATGGAGTTATAAGCTTTCTAGACTTATAAAGAACTTTTTGTGTCCCACGAAATGTAATGTACTGCTTGATCTTTTATTTGCAGTTTTATGGCTATAATTACATCGGTCGTGTTGTGTTGGAGTATTCTAAACTAGGTTAACGCATTATATGTTAAGTTATATCTTGCTTATTCTTCATATGGTACCAAAACACCAGCTTGTAGCAAATGCGTCACAGAAAAACAGCTTTACAATGTGTGTAGATTTTATAATCAAATTGGTCTTATAAAACTGGTATGAAAATGGTGAAACCAACACAGATGATAGTTTGAGATAAATAAATTGTTGGGTTGCCTGTATCTTAGATACATTCCGCATGCTGGCTAATGACAATGTTATATAATTATGGAATATTCTTACTAAATACGGATACACATAGTACAGAACAATTATAATTTTTGTCAGGGTTTTCTTGTTGTAATATAAATGTCATTTTTCCCCCGGTTCTTTCGAAACATTTAATCTATTTTAGGAGTGTTCGTAACTTCCTCTTCTGATCGTTCAACTTGACCAAGTCTTATAAGTTCTTTGTTCAACGTCTTGGTGTGATGTACTCCTGTTTGGCTCACAAAGGCATCATAACACCTTGCAAAATATCATTGTGTGATAATTGCATTTCTTATTGCTGAATATTGATATAATCCTGATGCAGTGTACAGTACATGAAAAAATTAAACACGTATCCATGCAACGATTGACATGTATAGACATTTTTCTACTTTGATTACAGACGGCATGACTGAACTATAGTTATCCATGATGACAGTACATAGCTGCGAATGCGCCGTTGTGATAAACACACTTTCGACAGGACAGCCACACGGCGTTAATATATGAATACCAGTAATCCATTACATGGAATGGAAAAACATTGTAAGAAATACTGATAGTGAACATAAAATATACCTCTATAAATTTATAGGCAACATTGGCTAAAATCTGTAAAAAAAAAGAAGAGAGAATAATAAAAGAAATTGCGAAAACACAGAAAATCTGCCAATTATTAACAGACCTCTTTCAACTGTTCGTATAACCCATATGTGAACTTTGTGATTTGATGTATTACATGCATATCTCTGCGGACAGTACGGGCATGAAGCTGAGTCAACGTTCCCGTATAGCAATTAGTGTATATAATATTTTCATCATATATAACAGTAGTTTCCACAGTCCTAAAGTTTATTGGATCGAGGCACGCCCGTAGGCAGGAATTCTGGGTCGGAGAGGCACCAAAGTTTTAAGAAGAAGCACAATCCGTGTCCTGTGTAACTTGTTCTGGTTTTGTATACACATGATGTTTGGCATAGGTGGGGGGGGGGGGGTACAGTAGTCTTCCCGGAGGGCATGACCTCTCTGTGCCCGGCCTGGCTGCGAGATTTTTTTCCCAGCACGGTAAAGGCCATCATTTGCATACCTCGCTTCTCATTGGCTGGGGTCTGTATACATAAGATTCATTGCAATATCAACTAGCAGCTGCTGCACTGAATCGCTCATCACAAACCACATTTCACAAGGCCACTTTGCTACAGTCACAACAAAAAAGAAAACAGTCTAGCAGCAGAATGTAAAATGGTACGTGTTTGAGTAGAGTTAATTTATTTGTCGGCGTGTTATGCCA
This sequence comes from Apostichopus californicus, assembly GCA_020650975.1. NCBI lineage: Eukaryota > Metazoa > Echinodermata > Holothuroidea > Aspidochirotida > Stichopodidae > Apostichopus > Apostichopus californicus. The sequence continues at coordinate 5,906 of JAIPMN010106217.1, read as the reverse complement.
CGGGTGTACAGGGTCTGTGGTTATGTATCGTACAACTCTGTTGCTGTAAATTTAAAGAAGTTAAATCAAACCGAAACAGTTTGAAGATGATACAAAAAATCACCATATAATATAAACGTAAGACAATTTCTGTGTTCAATAACTATAATTCAAAGTGGCAGTGGTACTACTAACATGCGGCATGACTAAATACTAGGCCTAATTCTTTGGTATTATATTATCTGAAAACCGTGCCAAAGGGTCATAATAAACCGTTTTAAAGGGTCATAATTTTGAAAATCAAATCAATGTCTCTGCTCAAAATTAAGAGTCTATCAGTTTAAATTTTAAATGCATCTCAAGTAAATAGTCAACCAGAAACGATCAAGCTGTCCAATGTTTTTAAGCAGTTTTGAAGCAAGCAAAGGCCTGATACTTATTTGCGTACATTGCCATCGCAGTACTCTGTACAACAAGTTCCACTATCACTTCGAAGCTTCACCCTTGTCAAAACTAACTTATTCAATTTATTGGCTTTTCAGCTTTGGATCATCAACCTAAATAATCCTTACCTTCAAAGAAGGACAGTAATCTACAATGAGACGTGTACACTTACAGTCCATGGTCACAGTATCATGTTTTACGAACTTTTGGATGTAAATGTCAACAAACAAGTCAGCGCAAAAGCAAAGAAAAAACATTTCAACATTTTTTTTAACAAAGTTGTTTCAAGACAGTCACCAGTTCATACAGTACGTGTATGCGAATCACTATCCATTGAGTGCACGTGTATGTTCATGTACATACACACACGCATAGCGTAAGCAAGAACTTCCCAATTCAGCATCAAAAGCCAATGAGAAGCGAGGTATGCAAATGATGGCCTTTACCGTGCTGGGAAAAAAAATCTCGCGGCCTGGCTACTGGCTTGGATCGAGGCTGTAGAAATGCTGTTAATTCTGGCTAGTTAGTAACCCAGACTGTGAAAAGAAGTATTTTATTCAACTTCGTACTTTTCGTAAATGCGAGAATTTTTTTTTTCTGTATCTGACGGTGAAAGTACAGCAATTGTTGGTCAATGTTATTGGGTATCATAATTACACGAATGAATAGCCCGCTATAATGATTGAGTGTGTGTAAGTGTATCTATATATATCTAACTGAAAATAGAAAGAATTTAAAAACTAAGTATAGCATGCACGATAGGTACGATTTAGAGAAATTCTACACAGCTATTTTTGTCTGATATGGGGCCTAGAAATACGCGACAACCATTTCTGTCTGATATGTGAATAGTCATTGTTACAACAACAAACAGTTACGCCAAAAAAAAAAGGAGAAGGAAAGAAAAGAAACAATTTGAGTGTGCGTATATAAAGAGTAATGTAAATAAACTGCAGTATATAGCATACTTGCTTTGCGAGTACAATGTCACAAGTATGAGCATTAGTTTGAGTGCAACGTCATGAATAAGAGTATCAGTACAGGACTTTGAATTTGGCTGGATACGAGTACAGGAGTAAGAGTACAGGAAACTGTACTCGAGTAAGAGTACGGAATTATAATGATGGTGGAAATGACTTTAGCTGATTACGAGTACAAACACATTAGTAAGAGTACAGGAAACTGTACTCGAGTAAGAGTACGGAATTATAATGATGGTGGAAATGACTTTAGCTGATTACGAGTACAAACACATTAGTAAGAGTACAGGAAACTGTACTAGGGTACGAGTACGGAATCATGATGATGAAAATTACTTTTGCTGATTACGAGTACAATCACATGAATAAGAGTACAGGAAACTGTACTAGGGTACGAGTACGGGACCAGTTGTAATTTCCTCTTCTGATCGTTCAACATGACCAAGTCTTATAGATTGTTTGTTCAACGTCTTGGTGTGGTATACCCCTGTTTGACTCACAAAGGCATCATATCACCTTGCATTATATCATTGTGTACACTACAAATAGTTTTGATGAAATCAAAGGTGTTGCAAATATCGGGATTTTATATGGCAAAATGTGTTAGTTTAAGCACTATAGTAACCTTCAGCAGATACGTTGAAAAGGTAAGAAGGAAGTAGGCTTACACGGTTTCATAAGTTTGATGCTTTGGTTCCAGCTCCCACTCTGTCTGTGTATAATCCAGTACAGTATTCATTTCATATCTCTATCTTTCCTCGTTTTGGACGTCTTCGGAAGTTGTCAATCGTTCGCAGAAGACTTAGGTGTCGGTGTGAAAGATTTATTTAACTGTAAAGTACCATCAACTTTCTACCAACAACGAGCGGTACTTACTATAGTTTGTACACTAAAATTGAGGGAGGATTGTGAGGCTTAAAGCAACTTAGAACTCTCAACAAGTCTTAAAACCCAGGATTATTGGCTCCAGTTATCATATCATCAGGTCATTGAATACTTGTAATTCATTAGATAATGACTTACATCTGATTACGTTTGTCTTTTTACATAGCCTATGTGTGGATTATTACGTCTGAACATGGAATCTCTTTACAGTTTGTTCGCAATTACTCTTCTGTTCATTCCAATTGATCAAGTCCTCTGTGAATCACAGGAAGTCTATTTCGAGATAAAGGATGGAAATTTCAACGAAGTCATCTTCATCGGTGAAAAGGACATTACTTTGATATGTCACGTGAATAATACATTACATGCCGAGGTCACAATTACCAAGGTAGGAGAAGGGAGTGTAGCGACTAACGGTGATATTGGAAATTGTCTAGAGTACAACATACAACAGGTAACTGCACAAACTGGTGGGAATTACTCTTGTACATCGCATTACAAAGATAAGAACACTGGTAGAATGGTTGAAATGTCTCGAACGTTATTGTTAAATGTGAGAGACAACCAGTTCGCATCATGTCTGCGGAATGGTACCGGGCTTCATCAAGCATACAGTGAAGGGGATGTTCTATTATTATCATGTTATTGTGACGTATCCATTGAATGTAATTGGATTCAAAGTGTAAAAGGATCTCAAGTTGGTGAGAGTGTACCATCAATGGAGGTTCTACAGCACAACGGTAAAGTAATTAGGCGAATCGTTGTAGGACCTTTGACATCTACGGACCTAACTACTAGATACGATTGTACATTTGGGTCGAGTATTGAAGAGAGGTGTTCCATCAGTCCTGCTGATATATCCATAAATGACTCTATTTCACTACCCAGCCAACAACCGGATCTTTTAGAAGGTTGTCCAATAATGGTAACTCCAATAACAAGTGAAACTAAACGAGGCGAAATTACTGTACTGACGAGCTCGACGATGGACACGAAGGACACGACGGAAGAAACGATGAGAAGTCAAGAGATAGATGAAGAGCCAGTCGATTTCCTTATTTATATTATCGTTGGTGTTAGCACAGTTGTCGTCCTTTGTATTGTTCTGCTGTGCTTATTGATTACAATAGTAAGGACGAAAAAAGGAACAAAAAAACAAGATCAGCAAGTTGATGAAAAAGCTGAAGAGGACAGTACAGATTCTCAACAAGAAGAATATACAAACAAAACACCAACTTACGCAGTACCAGTGAATAAGAAAGTCTCGGGAGACGTCATTCACTACGCTGCTTCCAACGCAGCCGTTAAAATGAATGATGAAGACGACGAGGTGAATGAATTTTGTACTGTTGATGTCACAGAATACAACATTCCTGTAGCATTCCGCAGGGATGACTTTGGAGAGAACTTTCAACAGCGTGAAGAGAATCGACAAGCCGTTCCAAATATAATAACTGATTAGTTTTAATGATTTGGAATACATAATGCCTTCGCTGTAGACTACCTATTAAGCTATACTATTCAACAAGATAAATGAATACACTATACAGCCATCTTGTCGTGGTACGCAAAAAATTATTTGAATATCGATAGCTAATTCTAATTAATTCTCAAGTTGTAGAATGAATGAGATATTAAATTAAAATATTCAACGATGGAAATAATGTATAGCTCGATATGCTGTTGTATAATGCAAACATGATAATATTTATACTGATAGCTTATTACATACATCCGGGCATCTAACGGACCAAAATGACAAGAAATTGCTAATAACCAAGTCGAAACCATAGTTGCGCTTTAAGTGAAAGCGGACTCTCCTTGAGGGCTGATATATACAATGGCTGCACAGGGACCTCTTGCTCATTGGTAAGCCAATGATTACAAAGAATGTAGGAGATTGGCTAGAAGAGAGTGATCAGAGAAATGATATTGCTGTGGACCAATTCCGCAACCGTGATTTTTAGTTCTTTTGTTAGATTTTTACTTTTGACGCTCTGAATAAGCAATGTATAGTATGCATAGTATTCACACATAGTAGGGTACGCCTTATTCTAACTTTAAAGTCCATGAGAGAAAAAAATCATGGTGGCTGTTGCTAATAGTAATGGATTTATAAGCTTTCTGGAGTCATAAAGAACCTTTTTGTGTCCCACAAAATGTAATGTACTGCTCGATCTCTTATTTGCAGTTTCATGACTATATTTTAATTGGTCGTGTTGTGTTAGAGTATTCTAAACTAAGTTAACACTTTATCTTTTAAGTTATATCTTAGTTATTCTTCATATGGTACCAAAACGCCAGCATGTAGCTAAGGCGTCACAGAAATACAGCTTAACATTGTGTGTAGATTTTATATTCAAATTGGTCTAATATAACTGGTATGAATGGTAAAACCAACACAGATGATAGTTTGAGACAAATAAATTGTTGGGTTGCCTATATCTAAGATACACTCCGCATTCTGGCTGAGGAAATGTTATATAATTATGGAATATTCTTACTAAATACGGATATAAATACTACAGAACAATTATTATTTTTGTCAGGGTTTTCTTGTTGTAATATATATGTCATTTTTTCCCCCAGTTCTTTCGAGACGTTTATTCTACTTTAGGAGTTTTCGTAACTTCCTCTTCTGATCGTTCAACTTGACCAAGTCTTATAAGTTCTTTGTTCACTTGAACGTCTTGGTGTGATGTACTCCTGTTTGGCTCACAAAGATATCATAACACCTTGCAAAATATAATGTGTAATAATTGCATTTCTTATTGCTGAATATTGATATAATCCTGATGCAGTGTACAATACATGACAAAATTATACACGTATCCATGCAACGATTGACATGTATATACCTTTTTCTACTTTGATTACAGTCGGCATGACTGAACTATAGTTATCCATGATGACAGTACATAGCTGCGAATACGCCGTTGTAATAAACACACTTTCGACAGGACAGCCACACGGCGTTTATATATGAATACCAGTAATACATTACATGGAATGAAAAAACAGTGTAAGAAATACTGATAGTGAACATAAAATATACCACTATAAATTTATAGGCAACATTGGATAAAATCTTAAAAAAAAAAGAGAATAATAAAAGAAATCGCGAAAACACAGAAAATCTGCCAATTATTAACAGACCTCTTTCAACTGTTCGTATAACCCATATGTGAACTTTGTGATTTGATGTATTACTTGCATATCTGTGCGGACAGTACAGGGTATGAGTCAACGTCCCGTATAGTAATTGGTGTATATTCTGTTCTCATCATATATAAATGTAGTGTACATAGTCCTAAATTTACTTGAATGGATCGAGACATTCTGAGTCGAAGAGGCACCAAAAGATTTAAGAAGGGGCACAGTCCATGTCCTGCAACTTGGTCTGGTTTGTTTCCACATGATGATGGCATAGGTGGGGGTCACAGAAGTCTGCACGAGTGGGGGGAAGCCTCTCTGTGCCCCGGCCTGGCTACGGGCCTGGATCGAGGCTGTAGGAATGATGTTAAGTTTGGCTATAGTTAGTAACCCGGACTTTTTAAAGTTAAAGTATTGTAATAACTTGTGTACAATAAAGCTAAGCAAATTGTATACAACTCTGGT